>CAUYON010213105.1:0-20454 GCA_963573935.1 Arctocebus calabarensis
CTCCTGCCTCCGCCTCCCAAGTAGCTGGGACTACAGGCGCCCGCCACAACGCCCGGCCATTTTTTTTGGTTGCAGCCTTCATTGTTGTTTGGCGGGCCCTGGGGCTGGATTCGAACCCGCCAGCTCAGGTGTACGTGGCTGGCGCCTTAGCCTGTTGAGCCACAGGCACTGAGCCAAGATGATTAATTTTTTGAAAGAAGAAAAAAGTAAAGTATACTATTTTTTCACTTTTTTTGATCAATGTAATTTAAATGTGCCACAAAAGTTTAACAACAGGTTCAAGTGTGCCGTGAGATAAAAAGGATCGAAAAGCACTGCTATAGAAAAAAAGTAAATAAATTTGGAAGAGCACTCCCAAGAAAGTGTTATTAACCCATTTTTACAAATGAGAACTACAAGTAAAAGGATTTACACGGATTATTTAGTAGGCTGTGTAACCAGCCTTTGTATTAACATAAAAGAAAGGAGAAAATGTTTGCGATCTTTCCCAAAAGCATACAAGTATTCTTAGCTAGTCAGGACTACAAGTCTACATACCCTGGGTGCGCATTTCTCTTCTGCCACTCACAAATAGGCTTTTATGAATTATTTGCCTCTCTCTTTGTGAAGTGTCAAAGTGAATGCTCACAATAATTGAACACTATTGTCTGATCAAGCTATTTGCTAAAAGTGATAATAATGGATGAATTAAAATGTAATGTTTGGGAAAGGTGTTAAAAAAATCAAATTTGGACCGACTCATTTAGAATTTGATTGATCTGTCAGAATCTGACCTGTAATGGGAAAAAAAGAAAACACTGGACCTGTAGAAAGAATATCTGAGCTTTAGTTTGTCCACACTTTGACCTAACAGATTTTGCGGTCAGGTGTGTGTGCTTTCTGGAATGTAATTTTTATTCCTTTTTTAAAAATTGTGCAAATTTATGGGGTACAAACAATTTGTTATATGTATATAAAGTGTAGTGATCAAATCAGAGTTTCAGGGTATCCGCCTCCTGCCCCCGTGTTTTTGTTAAGTACAGTCGTCTTACTCTGACGTCTGACCTTGAATTGATTCCTTCTGTCTTCCTCTATGTCTACACCCTCTAACCACTTCTGTGCATCATCGCCCCACCTCACTTTCCCCAGTCTCTGTTGTTTTTTTATTCTCTATCTCTACATGTTCAGTTTTTTTAGTTCCTACACATAAGTGAGAACTTGTGATATTTGTTTTTTGGTGTTTGACTTACTTAAGATAATGACCATCCATGTTGCTACAAATGACATGATTTCATTCTTTTTTCGAGACAGAGTCTCACTATGTCACCCTTGGTAGAGCGCTGTGGCATCACAGCTCACAGCAACCTCAAACTCTTGGGCTTAACCGATTCTCTTGCCTCAGCCTCCTGAGTAGCTGGGACTATAGGTGCCTGCCGCAACACCTGGATTTTTTGTGGTTGTTGTTGTTGCAGTTGTCATTGTTGTTTTAGCAGGCCCAGGCCGGGTTTGAACTCACCAGCCCTGGTATATGTGGCCAGTGCTGAAACCAATGAGCTACGGGCACCACCCAATAGCATCTATTTTTTTTTTTTTTTGAGACAGAGTCTTACTTTATTGCCCTTGGTAGAGTACAGTGGCATCACAGCTCACAGCAACCTCCAACTCCTGAGCTTAGGCGATTCTCTTGCCTCAGCCTCCCGAGCAGCTGGGATTCCAGGCGCCCACCTCAATGCCCAGCTATTTTTTTGTTGCAGTTTGGCCGGGGCCAGGTTTGAACCTGCCACCCTCGGTATATGGGGCCGGTGTCCTGCCCACTGAACCACAGGTACCGCCCAATAGCATCTATTTTTATATGGTGATGATGAGCCCTCCTTCATTTTTTTTTTTTTTTGAGACAGAGCCTCAAGCTGTCGCCCTGGGTAGAGGGCTGTGGCATCACAGCTCACAGCAACCTCCAACTCCTGGGCTCAAGCGAGTCTCTTGCCTCTGCCTCACAAGTAGCTGGGACTACAGGTGCCCACCACAACGCCTAGCCATTTTTTGGTTGCAGCCATCATTGTTTGGTGGGCCTGGGGGCTGGATTCGAACCCGCCAGCTCAGGTGTACGTGGCTGGCGCCTTAGCCCGTTGAGCCACAGGCGCCGAGCCAAGCCCTCCTTCATTTTACTTGTTCACCAAGATGTTCCTCTAGTTGGAGCCCTTGTGTATTTTTTTTTTTTTTTTTGAGAGAGAGCCTCAAGCTGTCACCCCCTGGATAGAGTGCTGTGGCATCACAGCTCACAGCAACCTCCAATTCCTGGGCTCAAGCGAGTCTCTTGCCTCTGCCTCCCAAGTAGCTGGGACCACAGGTGCCTGCCACAATGCCCGGCCATTTTTTGGTTGCAGCCATCATGGTTGTTTGGCGGGCCCAGGCTGGATTCGAACCCGCCAGCTCAGGTGTACGTGGCTGGTGCCTTAGCCCGCTGAGCCACAGGCGCCAAGCCGCCCTTGTGTATTTTTAAAAGCGCAGCAGGAGATATGCTTTTATATGCTCATCCTTACATCCCATTCAGTGATTACAAGAAGTATAAAAATGAATATATAAAATGAGTTGTAATTCAGACCTGCCTTCCTGTAAGTTATTTTGAGAATTATGAGGTTTACTTCATTAGAAAAAGTAGGTGCAGTTAAAGACTGGTTGGGGAAAAGGAGACTAATTTGGGAAACTTGGCTAGAGGAAAACATAGATGTTTGAAAAGGCACTTGTGTTCCCTGCCCTGTATGTGTTTGAAATAGATCAGTGAAGGTGTGTATTACAAGCAGCACCAACATTTCAGGAGGCTGGTTGTTTTCATAATCAAGGGAAGTCCAGGCTTGTTGGACCTGGGATTAACTTTTTCAGCTCGGGCAAAAGGAAAATATGAGAAAGAGTGAGAAAAAATGTGGAAACTTCTCTAGTTAGGCAGTTAAGAGGGAGAAAAATATACACTGACATAGGCATATGAACTTGGGTGAAACTCACTATAATTTTTCACTGAAAAATGCTTTATGTAAATGAATGTGTTTCTAAGAGAAATCTCAGCTTAAAAACTGAGAAACAATTGAGAGAGTCTCCTACTGGTAGACTAGGTAGACTTACTAAAAAGAAAGGTACTTGAGCTCCTAGATGTTCCATGCGTATTTTACATCCTCCTTATCAGTACAGGACCATGCCAAAGTTTTAGAAGATACATTTCTTACTGAATTCAAAAAGTAAACAGAAGAAGCAGGAATATAAAAACTAAACTGAAACACAACTTGCAGCTGAACTAGATTTCTTTCTTTCTTTCTTTTTTTTTTTTTTGTAGAGACAGAGTCTCACTTTATCACCCTCGGTAGAGTGCTATGGCGTCATACAGCTCACAGCAACCTCCAATTCCTGGGCTTAGGCGATTCTCTTGCCTCAGCCTCCCAAGTAGCTGGGACCACAGGTGTCCACCACAACGGTTAGCTATTTTTCTGGGTTTTTTTGCAGTTTGGCCGAGGCTGGGTTTGAACCCACCACCTTCAGTATATGGGCCCTACTCGATGAGACACAGGCGCTGCCCTGAATTAGATTTCTTTGACTCTGTCTCCACAAAAAAAAAAAAAAAAAACTACCTCGTCTTCATTTTTCATTTAAAGAAAACTGGCAAGACAGTGTCTTTAATAAATCGCAGTAACTGTTTTTTTTGTTGTTGTTGTTTTATTGTTGGGGATTCATTGAGGGTATAAGAACCATGTTACACTGATTGCATTTGTTGGGTAAAGTCCCTCTTACAATCATGTTTTGCCCCCAAAAGGTGTGGCACATACCAAGACCCCACCCCACCTCGCTCCTTCCCTCTCTCTGCTCTTCCTTTCCCCAAGTAACTGGTTTATTGTAAGATTTTTTTCTAAAGCCTTACTGTCCCCAAACCCGTTTCCTAATGACATTTCCACACTGATTTATGGTCCCTAGCCCTGATTCTCTGGAGCTGATGCAAGCCCTGCTGAACAGCCCTTTCACATGTGTTTTCCAGTTTGAAGGAGAAATACAGAGTCTGTGTGTTTGAAATCTAAATATGTAAAATACAGGGGGGATGTGTTTTTAAAAAGCTTCTGTTCCCTGTCTGTCCTCAAAGCAGAAAAACTTTTCAACAACGTAACAGAGCACTCCTCAGTATCATTTCTGACATCCCATTTTACTCTTAAATGTACTATGTACTACTTAAGTATGGAAGATTTTAGAAGGGTGTAGGTTTGAAGTGAGCGATCTGCCGCCCGCAGTTTTTGTCCTTAACCTGCTGTGGATCATCAGGATGCTTCCCTGGTTCCCTGGTACGGCCCAGTGCAGAGCGTACTAAGGATCTGGTTGGCAGCACTGGGGCTCTAGATCTGTGCTCTCCAGGGACTGCTGAGCCCTGGAAATGTGACTAGTGCAGCTGAAGAAGTGAATATTTAATTTTGTGATTAATTTTAATTTGTATCCAAATAGTTACATGGCACTAATGGCCACCATATTGGACAATGAAGCTAGAGAACATTTCCATCATCAATGGAAGTTCTCTTGGATGGTGTTGCTCTAGAGAGCTCATTCTAGGACACCCGTTGGCTTGGCACAAATCTCTGAACAAGCCCGTTATCTCCCCAGCATCTTAATTTATCCGTTGGAGGTGGATGGTCGATGCCCTGTAGTTGCCAGAATATTAATAAGTGAACTATTCAGAGCTTTGTTTCCTAAGGAAGAAACAGCTGATGGCATTTCTTAGAGTAATAAATGTTCAAAGATGTCTAGTGATTGTTAGCAAATTAGTTTGTTGATCGAGAAAACTTATGTTAATGTATCTTTAAAGGATTTGTAATCTATCCCCTTTCCTATTTAGGTACTTAAAGCTTTCACCAAAACACCCAGAGTCAAATACTGCTGGAATGGACATCTTTGCCAAATTCTCTGCATATATCAAGAATTCAAGGCCAGAGGCTAATGAAGGTAAAAAACAAAAAATTGAATTGCCACGACAACAAACGAGCAACAGAAAACGATGGCAGTGATTATAAACCAATACTTAAGCATGCCTATAAATATTAAAAACTTTCTTTCAGAGCTGATCAGAAATTTGATGACAAACAGAATAAGTCCTCAAATTGCTTTTTCTTTGTGCTTCTTTTTAGTGGCACAGTACATGTGATGGGTAGGTGATAAAATGTTTACTGAATCTAACTGTTCTTACAGTCTTTTGAAAAGTTAGTGGGAAGGAAGCTATACAAAGATTTAGCAGTTCATCAAAAATGATGGATTATGTGGTTGTGGTGACTTGGAACAGATTGATGGAGTTCAACTTAAACTTTTACAAAACGTTTTGTTTGTCCTTTGTTGCAGCAGCCTAAAATCAGCCTGAGTGTTTTTTTTTTTTTTGTTTGTTTGTTTTTTTGAGGCAGAGCCTCAAGCTGTCACCCTGGATAGAGTGCATTGGCATCACAGCTCACAGCAACCTCTAATTCCTGGGCTCAAGCGAGTCTCTTGCCTCTGCCTCCCAAGTAGCTGGGACTACAGGCGCCCGCCACAACGCCTGGCCATTTTTTTTTTGGTTGCAACCGGATTCGAACCCGCCAGCTCGGGTGTACGTGGCTGGCACCTTAGCCCATTGAGCCACAGGTGCCGAGCCAGCCTGAGTGGTTTTTTATATTCATTACCCTTAAAGAGCAATTTTTGGAGTGCTTTAAGGAAGTAATTACACTCACTAGCCTTCCAAATTTCTCTGCATCCTAAAACTAGAATTTTATTTTCAAGTCATATTTTCATGGTGAGAATTATTTAAGTAGTATAGGTGCAATGTTCCTTTATTTATTAAAGGAGTCATTTTATTATTTCATTTATCAAACAAGCTTAGCGAATGGAAGTCTCTTTAAAGAGGCTCCAAACTGTGAATTAACTACTTTCAATAATATCCTTTTTTCTTCTCTTTGGGATGTTAAGGAATTTTTCTCTCTGGGGAAAACTTTATAGAGAGCATTAGTATTTATTTAAAAGTAGTAGTAATGACCACTAAGGCAGGCTTCTAAAAATATTATAATTCATCATAGTTTCAGATAATTTGGTCGCTTGGGTGTGGTTCTTTTGACTGAAAGTTTATGGCAACAAATGAACAAGAATCCAAAGGGGGAAAATCTGCAGTATGAACAAAGAACAAATATCTTTTAAAAAGCGAAACACTTGCATTATTTCAGTAGGCAGATTTCCAAGCCATTCAGACTATATTTTACTATTAAATTTAAAGATTGCAGCATTTTATAATACAGCATTGAATTTCATTGTCTTTTGCTGTTGGTTTCTGGAATAATACTGCATGAAATTTTCTCTCTGGCGAAGGACAGGGACAAATTTTGGTCCTCAGACCTGGCTTATATCTTACGACGTGTTCCAGTAGCTGCCTTGGTTTGGAAGTAGTTTTCTGTAGTAATTGGCCTTTTTTCTGAGTAATGTTTCTGTCTAAGCAGTATACACACTAAGTAAATGCTTATATTGGAGTCCTCCTTTTTATAATGTCTTTTTTAATTTTTTTATTTATTTATGTATTTATTTTTGAGACAGAATCTCACTTTGTTGCCCAAGCTAGAGTACCATGGCCTCAGCCCAGCTCACGGCAACCTCAAACTCCTGGGTTCAAGCAGTCCTCCTGCCTTAGCCTCCTAAGTAGCTGGTGCCTGTCCCACCTGGCTAACTTTTCTAGTTTTGGTAAAGACGGGGTCTCACTTTCGCCCAGGTTGGCATGGTGTCTTTCCTGTTCTACTCTTCCTTCATGCAGGCTGGCTGTGTGTACTTCTAATAAAACTATCCTTTTACATCCAGATTCTTTTAATGCAAAGTTCTTTGAGTAATCTTAGTTAAAGTTATAAAGGTTTTATTTTCTTATGCAACTTTTGGGAGCTGGAAGGTAGTTCAATTTCTTCTGAGGCTGGGTGGGGAAGAGACAGAAATACAATGTGTTTGCTTTTGCTTTGGGAGATGAGGGCAGACAAGGGAAAAAGTGACTCATTTAAGTATAACTTTGTATTCTATTTTTTCCTATCAATTTGTTACTGTCTTAAGTAGCCACCTACTATTAACTGTCCTCAGAATGTTATAACTGAAAAGAACAACATAGTGTGTTACCCAGTACATAACCTGGAAGGCTTTATATAAAATTACCTCTTGGTAAATAAAAATTCCAGTTGCCAAGCAACTTCCACAGAGACCTGTCACTGCCATGAGACTTTAAAAAGTGATGTTCCAAATCCCTTTGAAGCTTTAAGGAGTCTCCCTATGTATGTTTGCTGCAGGTCTTGTATCTGTTTGGTGCAATTAAATGCCTTTACTAATGCTAATAATTAGTGATTCACCTCCTTATTTCCCCAAACACCCACTCGAATATTGACAGTTTACACAGAGATGGATTGTTATTTTATATGGTAAATCAGAGTAGATAAGCCTTTGATTAGTTTTACTAGCCTATTATATATTTTACAAAATCCAGTATGTTTGGGCAATGTTAAGACGTTTTAGGACCCAATGCTAACCAAGGCGTGATACCTGCATGCTCCAGTTTGGGTGAAAGTGAAACTTGAAGGGCCAGTGTGCGGTAGACAGGGTTATAAAGTAAAACGGTTTAAAGAATAAAATAAAAGGAAACACTGGTGAAAGAGAGTATAATTCTTTTAGTAATGTGTTCAGGTTGATTGGGAGTAAAGTTTGTGTGGCCTTTTAAACATTAAAAGAGCAACTAATGGGTAATTTCTTTTATGGGAATGGGATTAGGTGTGATCTGTCTCAGCTCCTGTTTTTTCAGTTCTGTGATGCTAATTTATGTAATTTACTAAGATATCAAATTTAACTAGCATTTGTATTTTCTTCAGAGAGAAATGATTTAGCATTGTTGAATCTACTCTGAGGCAAATTCCTATTTTGAAATGGAGGCAAGGAATCTGAGAGGTTTCGATTAGTCCCTTTTTATTCAGGATCCCTCCTTCCCCTTTACCTCTCCTCTCCCTCTCCTCTGTCCCCCCACCTCGGTTTTTCTTCCTCTTTTTCTCACTTGCTCTCTTGCCTTTTCACAGGAAAAGTGTTGGGAGTCAGAGCATGGTTGTTTATCATCATAGCTATAAAACTGTATTGCATATTTAATCATCTTTAAATACCCATTACCTTTTTCTGTTTTCCAGTGATGGAAGTCTAGCCTTTAAAACTGATTACTCTTTATCACCCTTTGATTACCCTATGATTACCTTTATTACCTTGTGATTGCCCTTTTTTAAAACTAGCAGTAGCTTTAAAATACAGTAGAACCTCCACCACTGACCACTCCCTAAGTTGGCCTAATCTTCGTAGACTTGACACGCGCCACGTGTACAGGAGGCCTCGTTCCTTACGTTGACCATCTGCATGTTGACCAGTTTGTTACAGTCCCTTGGGCGGTCAACTTATAGCGGCTCTGCTGTATAGTTTATGCTGTAAACGGTCAACTTACAGAGGTTCTGCTGTATAATATAGTTAGTCATATACGTACTTATAATTTTTGGTGGGTATTGTCTTCCTGAATTAGATTATGGTTCCCTAACAGAAGGAACTGCTGTTAATAGTAAATGTTTTCTGCCTTGAATTTTTTCATACAAGCAAGAGATACATGCTTGTTGAAGTTCAAATAGTATAGAAATAAATTTAATAAAACATCATTGCCCCTTGTTAATCACATTACACGACCTTTTTCCCATCAATTTTGTGTGCATCCCTTTTTCTAAGTAATTCTGTGAACATTTTATGTAAATGTGTATTGTGTACATATTCACACGCAGTTGTCTTTTTTCACTTATGTGGTAGAAACCCTTCCATATCAAAGTACAGATTTACTTCTATTTTTAGAAATTCTGCTCAGTACTCTACAAAATGGGTTTTTATTGAACCATTTCCCTGTTGATAGGCATCTAATGATTGTCTCAAGTGTTTTTTTATGGACAAACAGTGCTGCCTGTGAATGTTCTTGAGCTAGATTCCAAATAAAGGACTTGTCCATTTTAAATTTTGCTGCGTTTTGTCAAATTCTCAAAATCTGTACCAGTTTATATTCCTGCTAACGTGGAAGATTCGTTTCCCCACATCCTGACGGTGGTGGGTGTGAATCTTGTTACTTTGGTTGTATTCCCATAGGTAAAAAGGGGTGTTTTAATTTTCATAATTAATTTTAAGCTGATTGTGTCAGCCTCTTTTGCGCTTATTAATTTTTTGAAAGCTTTTGAAATAGGCTTTTAGAGATATCAGCAGGGTTATTGGAGAATAATAATGCTACTTGAAAATAGTTTAGAGATGACAAGGAGCGACTTTCTTTTGGCCCGCTACTGCCCCCCAGTGGTTAACGCCAGCATTCTTTATTTGATTTTTTTTTTTCTTTTAACCACTGAGTACAGGTGCCTAGCCTGTTTTCTTTTTTTGAACTAACATTATACTCCTCTATGATGGCATTACACTTTAAAACTTTATTGAATGGTGCTATTTAGACCTCTTGGTACCTCTTATTTTGTTTGTTTTGTTAGCCATACCTTATGTTGATACATAAAATTTGTATCAAACTGATTGTTCATTCTGTTTTTCTTAATATACATGTATACTCTCTATTCTGACAACCATGATAAATCATTAATATTCCAGTCAGGTATTGTAAATTTCATTGAAAGTGCTTTGCTGGCGTGGGCGCCTGTAGCTCAGTGGTTAGGGCGTTGGTCACATGCATTGGGGCTGGTGGGTTCGAATCCAGTCCGGGCCTGCTAAATAAACAAACGCAAAATAGCCTGGCTTTGTGGTGGGCACCTATAGTAATGGAAATTATAAAAAAAAAAATCAAATGGAAGGTCTAGAATTTAAAAATATAGTGTGTGAAATTACGAATTCACTAGATAAATTTAATAGTTTGGACAATAATTAAACCTAACTTCCCAATATGCTTTTTTTCCCAGATGCACATGAACGCTTTTGAAAATTGACAGTAAAGTTGGGCCATGAAACAGATTAAAAATGTTTCAAAAAATTGAAATCATATAGAATGTTTTTCTGACCAGAAAATAATATGTCTCAGTTTGTGGGATATGGCTAAAGCTATGCCTGAAGGAAATTTATGTCTCTAAATGTATATATTGGAAAATAGAAGAGTTAAAAATAGGGGATTTAAAATATCCACTTTGAGAATTTAGTTTGATAAAGAACAGCAAATTTGACTCAGTTCCTATAGCTCAGCAGCTAGGGTGCCAGCCACATAACACCAAGGGTGGCGGGTTTGAACCCAGCTTGGGCCTGCCAAACAACACAGACAATTGCAACAAAAAAATAGCCAGGTGCTGCAGCATGCCCCTATAGTCCCAGCTACTTGGGAGGTTGAGACAAGAGAATCACTTAAGCCCAAGAGTTTGAGGTTGCTGTGAGCTTTGATGACATGGCACTCTAACCAGGGTGACATAGTGATATTCGTCTCAAAAAAAAAAGAGAGACCAGCAGATTATATCCAAGAAGGTAGAAGGAAGGAACTACTAGAGAGCAGAATATAATGAAATAGAAAACAGAGGTAGACTGACAAAGCTAAAAGTTGTTTTTTTGAAAAGTCTCATAAATAAAAATTGACAAATCCTTAAGAAAATCAAGAAAAGTGAGAAAAGGCAGCAAAAACCAGTATTGGGAATACAAAAGGATCACTACAAATCTTACATTAGAATGACTTTTGAAGAATCTTATGATAAATTTTGTGCTTATAAATTTGAAAACTATTGGAGAAATTTACAGAAAGTATAGTGGAAGGAAATTGTCACAAGAAGGAACTGAAAATGTGAATAGTCTTACATCTTATACTTAAACAAGAAACTCCAGCTCCAGATGGCTTGTTGATGAGCTCTTCTAAGCTTTTGGGGAAGAAGTAACATCAGACTTGCATGTACTTTTCCAGGGAACAGAAGAGAGAGGGAGTACTTTCCAACTTGCTTTTTGAGGGAAGCCTTTGATAATCAAACAAAATCCCACAAGAACATCAGAAGAAAGGACATTTTCAGGCCAATCTCTCTCTCTTTCTCTTTTGAGATAGAGTCTCACTTTGTTGCCCTGGGTGGAGTGCTGTGGTGTCGTTGTAGTTCATAGCAACCTCAAATTCTTGGGATCAAGCCGTCCTCTTACCCCAGCCTCCCGAATAGCTGAGACTATAGGCATCTGCCACAAGGCTCGGCAAGTTTTTCTATTTTCAGTAGAGGCGAGGTCTTGGTCTTGCTCAGGCTGGTCTCAAACTCCTGAGCTCAAGCAGTCCAACTGCCTTGGCCTCCCAGAGTGCTGGGATTACAGGCGCAAGCCACTGTGCCCAGACTTTGGCCAGTCTCTCTCTTGAACACAGATGCCAAATCCAGCCATATGAAAAAAGATAATGGCACACGACTGAGTTGAGTTCACTCAGGAATGGAAGATTATTTAAACATTCAAAAATCTGTTTAAATCATCAGACCAATAAAGGGGGCAGTTATATGGCCATTTCAATAGAAGGAGAAGAAAGCATTTCATAAAGTTTATTACTTAGTCATGGTCAAAAGGTACCCATTTTTATTTTCAAAAGTCTTAGCAAAGTGGGCATAGTAGGGAACTTCCTTAATCTGATAAGGAAACTTAAAAAAAATATAGTATTCATCATACTTAATGAGAAAATAGTGAAAGATTTCTCCTCAAGATTGGGAACTAGAGAAGGAGGCTCACTGTCACTATTTCTACTTAGCATTTTACCAGTACTGAGCCAATAAATAAGCAAGAAAAAGAAAGTTAAGAGAATTGTAAAGGAAGGAATGAATATATAGTTATTCTGAAATAATAAAATTGTGTATGTAGAAAATCCAAAAGAATCTACAGGTAAACTATAAGAATAAAGTGAATTAGCAGTATTACTACTGGATATAGGACCTTTGTAAAAATCAGTTGTATTTTTGCATACTAGTGGAATCCGGTGATAACAGCAGTCTGTAGGAGTCTGCCTCATATGAAAGATCGAAGTGGAACTTTCAGGTATTTCCAGCCTCGAATTCTGAGATTCCGTAAGAGTGCATTTCTTCCCTTTTAATCTTCCCTGCAGCCTCCTTCCTCCCTTCCCTTTGTAGGACGTTCTAGGCCTCTGCTGCTCCTTTATTCCATGGTCTCATTTCTCATTTATGTCCCAGCCCAGTCTGTGACACTGAAGCCTTGTCTATGGGACACCTCACCTACCTTTGCAGCACATTAAATGAACTCATCTCCACATCCTCTAAGTCTGCTTTCCGTCCAGAAGGTCAATGTTTCAGTAAATGGCACCAGCGTTCACCCTGGGTATTGTTATTGACCAGCTTCTTTGCACCACCCTTTCTCCCCGGGATCTAAACTCTGAGAATTAGGAACCTTTTATGTTGTATTCAACCACCAAATTTATCAATGCTTGAAACAAGACTTGGGGGCCGGAGCAGTGGTGCGCACCTGTAATCCTAGCACTCTGAGAGGCTGAGGCAAGTGGATCACTTGGTGCTCAGGAGTTTGAGACCAGCCTGAGCCAGTTGGAGATCCTGTCTCTAAGAATAGCCAGGTGTCCTGGTGGGCACCTGTAGTCCCAGCTACTCAGGAGGCTGAGGCAAGAGAATCACTTGAGCCTAAGAATCTGAGGTTGCTGTGAGCTATGACACCATGGCACTCTACCAAGGGTGGCAAAGTGAGACTCTGTCTCAATAAATAAATTAATAAATTAAATAAATAAATCAAGACTTGGCACATGGTAGGGACTCGTTGTGTTTTGTTGATTACATCTGCTCCCCTTTCTCCAGATTGAATTTGGTTTCAGAGCTCTGTTGGTTTATTTCTGAAAGTATCTTCATTCCTTGTTCTGCCTATAGCCCCTTACCTAACTGAGACTACTACCTGTTGCCCGGACTACCATGAAGGGACCAAGGGATAAGTGGGTGGCAGCGATTTGGAAGAAGAGGTATTGGGTTAGGGCATTTTTATGTGTTGCTGTGAAATATCAGATATGCAGCATTAAAATTCACCGTTTTCCTTAAAGGGCCCAACTTTATTCAAATTATAACTACATGGATTATCATCTCATGATATTTACTTTCTTTTATGGCAAGTTATGGTACTCAGTGTGAATTAATTTATTTTGAGCATGAGAAGGGAAGGGGGCTTTGGAAGTAAAGGTAAGAAGGTCCATCTGTTGTCAGGTTTTCCTTTCTAATGACATTCCCATCCCCTTTCCCCTAAGGGCCACTAACCTAGACAGTGGTGGCGCTGTCCCATTTCGCTCTGATTCTTAGTAATCATAGCATCTTAATCTATTTGGCTAAAGAATCTCTCATTTCAGTATTGTAAATTGAATTCTAATCAGACCTCTGTACTTTTTGTGTAAGTGCTATCCTTGGCTTTTTTTTTTTCTTTGAGTCTCACTTGGTTGGCCTGGGGTTGAGTGCTGTGACCTTATAGCTCACAGCAATCTCAACCTCCTGGGTTCAAGTGATCCTTCTGCCTCTGCCTCCCAAGTAGTGGGGACTTTAGCCACCTGCCACAATGCCTTTTTTTTTTTTTTTTTTTTTTAAGAGACATGGTCTCCCTCTTGCTGAGGCTGGTCTCGAACTCCTGAGCTCAAGCAGTCCACCTGCCTGGGCCTCCCAGAGTGCTAGGATTACAGTTATGAACCACCAGCCCCCCTAAAAGATAGCACAAAAATCCCAGGTTTACTGCTTAGATTATTTGTTTTTGGAGTTTCTTAACACATTTCTTGGTTGTCAAGTCAAATATTCCTGGGGAAGCAGGAATTAAAATTGAGGGCAAGAATGTCTGTCGCCACAAAATCCCTTGATTTCAATTAAGATGTTTGCCTTTTCCCATCCATTTTTCCAGTTTAAATATCACCTGTGTTCATGTATGGGGCATTTAGTTATTAACAAGTTTTACAAATACTACTATCTGAAACTACCATGCTTATTTATACATTTACCTAAACAAATTCCTCCCACCCTGTATATGGATGCAAGGGGAGCAGGAACTTTGTCTTGTTCTGCGGTACCTGGTGTCAGTTGGTAACAATCACTGACTGAAAGGATAACGCGGCTCGGCGCCTGTGGCTCAGCGGGCTAAGGCGCCAGCCATGTAAACCTGAGCTGGCGGGTTTGAATCCAGCCCGGGCCCTGCGAAACAACAATGACGGCTGCAACCAAAAAATGGCCAGGCGTTGTGGCAGGAGACTCGCTTGAGCCCAGGAATTGGAGGTTGCCGTGAGCTATAATGCCACGACACTCTACCCAGGGCGACAGCTTAAGGCTCTGTCTCAAAAAAAAAAAAAAAAAAAAAAAAAAGAAAGAAAGAAAGGATAACGCTTCTCCTTTGGGGCTCGGATGGTTTTCCTTCTTACAGCATTCCCATCTTTTTTCAGCGCTTGAGAGGGGTCTCTTGAAAACACTGCAGAAACTGGATGACTACCTGAATTCCCCACTCCCTGATGAAATTGATGAAAATAGTATGGAGGACATTAAGTTTTCTGCACGTAAATTTCTGGATGGCAATGAAATGACTTTAGCGGATTGCAACCTGCTGCCCAAACTGCATATTGTCAAGGTGGGTCTGTGGGCCGTGGTGTGACATTGCTGTTACCGAGGGTTGCATTTGCTAAGGTTGCACCTCCTTCGTGCTTTAAACATTCCCTGTCTCATGTGACTAGCAGCCCCCCAAGTAGTGTAACTCAATGTGGTTTAGCCAATAGTTGAAACACTCTAGAGTTCATTAAATGGAAAATTATGTCTTCAAATTGAGGCATATGAGAAAGAAGAATTTTTTTTCCTGTAACTGCACGCAAATTCAAAGATGTAATAGATGGCTTTGAATTGGAGTTGGCTATACTGATTTATATTGTCAAATATATGGTTAAATTCTATTTTGTGATCACCTGACCTTTTCCATTCCAGGCAGAAAATATCAAGGCATGTATTATGTGAAGCACTTGGGTAGGCACAGGGCTAAAGTAGACTAATAATAAGCACTGTGGTGTGGTAAAGACCTAAGATAAGAAAAACAGAGATCTAGTGTGTGGGTGTGTGTGTGTTAAAGTATTTATTGAATTATTACACTTGGCTGTCTTCCTGGACGTCTAAGGGCAGGCGTTTGCAGTCTCTGTTATCTTTGGGGGTGTAGCTTACAGTCTTGCTTGTTATTTAAAACTCCAGTTAGAATGATGGTGACAGATTTCTTTTCAAAGAGAAGCAGTTCTTAGAGATTCATGGCACTGATAATTGTCTCTAAAATCAGAGATATGCTTCATTTACAAGACTCGGAAAATAGATCCATTGACTTTTGATCTCTTCGTATTTCAGGTGGTGGCCAAGAAATACCGCAACTTTGAAATTCCAAAAGGAATGACTGGCATCTGGAGATACTTAACTAACGCATATAAAAGGGACGAGTTCACCAATACCTGTCCCAGTGATAAGGAGGTTGAAATAGCGTATAGTGATGTAGCCAAAAGACTGACCAAGTAAAACAGCACTTCATGACAGAGGTATCTTCACATCTTCCCTTAAGAATATGCTTCTCTTAACAGTCTGCTCCTCTTCCTAGAGTAGAAATTGTATTTTGCATGAACATGCAGTTATTCAAGATTAGGATCAAGGATAGACAAGATATAGTAGTTATCTTAAAATATACAGTCCTAAGCAGTATTATTTCAAAATCCTTTCACCCTGCCTACCTCCTCTCCCCAATATCCTCCTCGCCTCTAATTTGGAGACACTCCACCACAAACTTTTCACTTTAGAGGTAATTTGCCATCTCTCGGGAGCCCTCACCACTGTGCCCCTTCACCGTGTACAGATGGCAGAACCTGTGAGGGGCAATGTTTAACTGTTAAATAGCAGCCACGACTTCATCAGGCGGTCCCAAACTGGTGTGTAATCCATGGTACAAGGAGTATTTATGTATTGTTTTGAAATTTTGTCATATTTAGTAGAGTATATGAAAGGATTGCTACTGTATCAGAAATATTCTGTTTCTATTTAGTCTATCCTGGATATGTACTAAAGAGTATTGCCACCAGAGAAGAGAGCCTTCTGCAGAAAGTCACTACAGATTTTGCTGTTTTGCATTGTAGATAGATTTTTCACTTTTGCCCAAACGCATTTGTCCTTCATCTCAGTTGGAACAGCTAACACTATGTAGAAGGTAAAAGTTTAGAGGGAGAGGTGGTTTTCTCAAGATCTTCTGCAAGCATTTTATCCTTACAATAGTCACTGAGGGGCACCTGAGACTCTGTCTGATTGTGTTTGTTATATATATTTCGCCCAGTGCCATTTATTGGAACATTACTTCTTTCTTCCTTTGTTTTAAAAAGTTCCTTTTTAGGTAAGCATAGAGCCTGCTATTTGTAGATCTTTTGAGCAACACTACATAAACTGATAGTTGATTTAGCTGTAGCAGCAATTATTAGTAATGTAGAAATACAGAAATTAATGTAAAGAATGAAGGGTGAGTTTGTCAAAATATCAAGTACATTTTTGTTTCTAAAGCATGTTTAATGTAGATGGTCTGAAGAATGCATTGCCCGTCCTATATTAAAAACAAGGTAAAACACAGCTAATCAATTTTGTTATTTCACCCCTACTTTGCAGAGAGGATTGCTCACTCTTTTTGGACTAAATTATAGTTGTTGTGGAGAGTGTCTGTTTATTGCAGTCCTGCCTGGTCTCAATCATTCCACTTCTTTGAGTTAAATTTTTCTACAGCCTTTTGTTGAGAAATTGCATACTGCATGCTTTGTTTTGTTTCTTTTTAGATTCAAGTCCCAAACTAGCAATTTTTGTACTCTAATAATAGAAGATGAACTTGGTGAAAATAAAAATTTGCTGTGCATTTATTCTTTAAAAAAAAAAAAAAAAAAGAAAGGACTTTCTGAGTACTCCTGAAAACTGTGGTTGTGACGATAATACTTTTGCAATTTTTTATACCCAACTTGTGTAGAAAGTGCTATTTCTTTTTTGAAATTTTAAGAATATGGCTTAAAACGGCAGTGTTTTTCCCTCTTTGGTATGCTAACATTTAATAAGCACTACTGGTTTTATGGAAGCAGCCTGAGTTTTATAAGCATATACAGCATTTTTTAAATCTATCAATAATTAGTTTAGTATAGAAAGATAAAGAAAAGCTCCATGTTGTATTTACTCCATTTGGCCCAGGGAGATTCCTTTACCTTGCCTTCCTTAGCATTCCTTACTGCTGGTCAAAAGTTTGAGCACCTCTATGTTTTTGTTAATTCAATGTTGGATGATGGTTTATCTGGTTCTAGGAAGAAAGCACTGTCCAGTTACCTATTGAGAAATCATATTGCAGTGGCTTCAGTGGGTGAAAGTGACCCATCTGTATCAGTACACAGGCAGGCATCATCATCACTCTGAATCTACTCTGTAAATAGAGGTAACTTGTCATTCAGGTGATACTGAACCTTGCCTCATAGCTTAAATTGTGAAAATGATTTGACAGAGGGGGTATCTGTTCTTTCTAGCAAATGCAGAGTGGAGGGCTGGAGGGCTATTAGAGGAAAGAACTCCATTCCTCAAAATAGAGTGGGGGAAGAAACCAATTCTGAAACTCAGAGTATTTTCACTTTGGATATGTTTTCTCTTGATTGTTTTTTATTTATCCAGCAATTATACCTGGCTGTTCATCTGGATAGCCAAGGAAGGCAGGTATTTTAAGACTTTGACAAAGGCAGGATTGTTTTTCTCTCTGTGAAGACAGATTTTATTATTACTTTATCAGAGAAGTTAGTCAAATGAAATCGAGATTGTTAAGTGGACAAAAACTGTAGAGACGACGATCCTACAGCATTCTTTTTACCTTATTGTATGTTTGTGGAAAGATTATTTTCACTTAAAATCTTAAAGGATTTGGGGCATAAAAATGTACATGGCAGGTAATTCATGTATACTATGGGTTGACATAATGGAATTCATCTGATTTTATTTCTAAAAATAAGAACTCCCCTTCATTTAAATACCTTTTGTGTTACACTTCAGTAAGGAGGTTAGAGTCTGAATGGAAGGTCTCCCCGTTCTCCAAGGGATTCTGAGAAGTTTTTGTCTTCAGCAGTTGGAGAGCTCTCTTCCAGGTGCAGGTTTTCTATGTAGTTATCTTTTTTACTGGGACTGTTAAATTTGTGATGAAATTCAAATAAAGTTTCCTGGTAGCTTTGGCTTTCATAATTTAAATCTGTGAGCACTCTATATGTGATTAAGAGATTTCTGACATTTATTCTTACACTAAGTGGATCAACTCTAGAATATAGGCATTTTAGCTTCTGTTGAGTTTTGAGTCTCTCCAGAGTTGTATATAGATAGCTTTTATTTCTGTACATTTGAAAAACCCATTTAGAGAATACTAGCAAGTAAAAATGAGAAGAAATAAAAATGTATTTTTTTCATGAACACTTTGATACACATTTCATCAAGTTTATTGATTTACCAATTTCTTAACACTTGTTATAACCAGTATTTAATTCATAAAGAGGGAAGCATTCATTATTGATATAAATCTTTACTCCATCTTTTATAAATGATCAAGGTTTGGGCCACTAAAATTATATTTTTATCATGGAAAAAATTTCAACTCTTCAAGCCATAATGTTTTTAACAGGATTGAAGTATTTTCTTTAGAATTTCTCGAGCAAGCAAATGAAAGCTTATTGTAGAATGCTTGTACTTTCTTTTCTCTCTGAAACATCAATACCAGTATATTGCTGGCAGCTATTGTATTAAAAAGAAATAAAGTATATTTTCACTATCGTAAAGGGTTCTTTTTTCCCCCACCTCATGAAAATAAATAACAATTTGGGGTAAAATTGTTTCAAGACTGTTTTTTTTTTCCTTATAGGCAATTCAGCACTTTTAATAGGTTTAAAGGAGAAAACCATATGATCATCTCAGTACATGCAAAAACAATTTGATGAAAACATTCATGATATTCATTCTAAGCAAAGTTGGACCATAGGCAATTCTTTTAAACCTGGTAAATATTTCTGCCAACACTGTACAGCAAATGTCATATATATATGTAAGAACATTAAAGTTAGCAGTAAGAAAGGGTTGCCCTCTATCCTAGCTATTATCTATTTTCCACAGCTACTTTAGAGACATCCTGGCCAATGCAGTAAGACCAATAAAAGGAATGAGGGATGAAAAAAAGGTGACAAAATGATATTCTTTGCAAATGATAATGTGTGCATAAAATCCAAAATGACCTACAAATTATTAATAATAAAATTCATCAGGATTTCTAGATACTAGATTGAGGTGGGAAAATTACTGCATACAAATACTATATTAAAAGTTAATAAAGAAATTGGTAACATTGGTTTCTTCTGCAGGAAAACTAGATGAATGAGGGAAATAGGTGGGAAGTTGTTAATGTACTTGAGCTTTTCCAAATTGATGAATATATTAACCTATTCTAAACAAAAATTGCTTTAAAAAATAAAGATCCTCCACGTCTGAGCTGTCCTTTACCAGAGCTGGGAGCCAGAGGGAGCCTTGTGGAGGAGAGACAGGGTCATGGCTAAACACTTTAAAGGAGCAAGTAGACGTCCTGTCTGCCAGGACTATCTTGAAAATCTCATGCACCTGAAATGTGGTTGTGTCTGCTGCCTGCAATGCCTGGACTCACTGCAAAAGGAGTCCCACGGGGAGGGTTTGCTGTGTCTCCTCTGCCCTGAAGTCTCTCAGAAGAGTGATATCAGGCCCCATTTCCAGCTGGGGAAGCTGGTGTCCAAGGTCAAGGCCCTAGAGCCTGTTCTACTGATGAACCCCAGGATGAGGAAGTTCCAAATGGATATGATGTTGGATGTGGACACAGACAACAACCATCTCATCATTTCTGATGACCTGAAAAAAGTTCACTGTGGGAGTTCCCAGAAGAATAGAGAAGAGCATCCAGAGAGATTCAACTATTCTTTGTGTGTCCTGGGCGCCCCTCGTTTCACTTCTGGCTGGTATTACTGGGAAGTAGATGTGGGTACGAGCAAAGAATGGGATGTGGGGGTTTGCAAAGAATCAGTTAATCGGCAAGGGGACATCACACTGTCTTCAGATCAGGGCTTCTGGACTGTGGGTTTGGTCAATGAAGAGCTCTACACGGCCAGCACAGTGCCTTTCACCAGCCTCTGGGTTAGCCCCCCATTATACCGGCTGGGGATTTTTCTGGATATGGAGGTGGGAATCATCTCCTTTTACAATGTCAGTGATGGGTCCCCTATCTTTACATTCACTGACATTTCTGCTGCAGAGCCACTGCGTGCACTTTTCTCTCCCGCTGATGTAGGGTATGATGACCAGGGCTTCCTGAGTGTCCTCTGAGGAATCCAGGAATCCCCTGTCCCCAAGTTCATCCTAGGCAAGGGCATAACTTATGAGCCCAGGTTCATCTACAGAATCCTCTTGTGCTCATCATCAGAGA
>CAUYON010213108.1:0-11931 GCA_963573935.1 Arctocebus calabarensis
GGAATTCTGAGGTCAATTGGTAATGGGTAGGCTTGAATATGCTTTCCCTTTTTAGCAGAATGTGAAAGAAATGTTTCTGATATACTGAGAACCTTTTCAATGGTTTCAGTGAGCCAGGACCTGAATCAGAGATAAGTTTGGACAGAGAGTACAGATTTGGGATTTTTCTTTCATTAGCTTCTGATCCATTGTTCCAACCCAGTGTCCTACCAGTCCCTCTGCTGAAGAAATCAAGTGTTTTGTATCTCTGTACTCACTTGACTGGTTTTCTCAGAACTGCTCCTTCCCTTATGTGATTACACGAAACCAGATTAAGTATATCACACTCCCCTCTGGTCCAGTGATGAATCCACGCGGTTTGGGTTATATGCTGACAGATATTTAAGGGTCTTTCTCCAGGCAAAATGTATTCTAGTTTGGGGAGACATTAACTTAGAATCAATGATTGTGTTCATTTTACAACACATGGATTAAGATAGAGGAAATTGTACCAGTGCCAGAGAAGTAAGTTAACATGATGCATCGGAGAGAGTGAGTCTTTTCTTATCTCATTCCCCAGGTGCATTTGTTAAGTTTTATGATATACTTCTAGAGCTTTATAATACATCTTTTAATGCTAAATGAGTTAGTGTAGCAATTATCAGATTTTTGTCATTTAAGCAACATTAGCTATGTCCATGAGTGTTTGGTTTTGGAAATCTAATTTATTTTGTTTCCAAGTCTTTCTCTGTGTAACTCGTCTTCAGATATAGAAGAGGAATTGAATATAACACTAGTCTTTCTCCTTCTGGACACTTGTCAGGAGTTATACTCTAGTGTTAACAACTTAATAGAGAACAAATAAAGAAGTTGAAATGTCACAACTCTCCTTCAGGTCACTGGATACTTACATAATTTTTGTGTTTGTTAACCCTTTCAGAAAGTCTTAGAGTGAGTATTCAGTATTTGTAAAATAGAAAACATTTCATATGTAAGAGATAAATATATATGTCCTTGGTACATTTAAAATTTTAATTATAAGATAATTTCCTGATTGAGTTAATCTTCAAAATGAAAGAAGGAACAGTGTTGATAACAAAGTTATTGTAGTTGAGTCTTAACATTTCCCTCCCCTGATATGGAATACAATGTTAATTCGTGAAGGAATTAAAGATTAAATAAATAAAAAATGATAGGCACATGAAACCTCTAACATGTTGCATATACTTAAAGATACACCCCATATATATTTTTTTCTTTTTCTTTTCTTTTCTTTCTTTCTTTCTTTTTTTTTTTTTGAGACAGAGCCTCAAGCTGTCACCCTGGATAGGGTGCCATGGCATTACAGCTCACAGCAACCTCCAAACCTGGGCTCAAGCGAGTCTCCTGCCTCCGCCTTCCAAGCAGCTGGGACCACAGGCGCCCACCACAATGCCCGGCCATTTTCTGGTTGCAGCCGTCATTGTCGTTTGGCGTGCCTGGGTGTTATTCAAACCCGCCAGCTGAGGTGTACGTGGCTGGCACCTTAGCCCATTGAGCCACAGGCACCAAGCCACTCTTTTTCTTCTTTTGATACAAAGTCTCCCTATGTTGCTCTTGGTAGAGTGCTGTTGCATTACAACTCACAGCAACCTCAAACTCTTGGGCTTAAGTGATTCTCTTGCTTCAGCCTCCCAAGTAGCTGGGACTACAGGCACTTGCCACAACGCCCAGCTATTTTTGTTGTTGTTGTTGCAGTTGTTTAGCTTGCCCAGGCTGGGTTAGAACTCTCACCCTTGGTGTATGTGGCTGGCATTATAACCACTGTGCTACAGGCACTGAGCCCACCCAATACATTTCTAATTCCAAAATATTATGGGGCAATTCTAGGAATTACTCAAGCTGTAGTCCTATATAGGTTTGTAGTTATATAATAACATTTTAAAATAGAATAGTTACTTAACAAATTAGCATCCATGTATTTTGCTAATATTGAACTTATTTACCTACTGAGATTGAATTCTATTTCTGGAGAATAGCAGAGTAGGAATTATTCTCCTAAAAATGTGATAATGATGCACTGAGGTACCAAGGAACAACAAAAAGAAACTCTCTTTCCCTTATAAGCCCTTACATACAAACAGAACAAGATCATAAGGTTGTTTGTTAAACATATATGATAAAATATTCATTTTGAAAAGTCACACTATTCTTTCTCTGCAATCAACCTAATGAATTGACTATGTCCATTAAATCAATGAATATTAGCTGCCTTAAAGAGTCTGATGTATAATTCTACCTGCACCAAATCCAGAAATTTCTTCCTAGCATTTCCAGCTGGAAGCCTGTCCTAGCAGCTTTGTGTTTTATTTTCAGAAGAATTCCCTGAAATTAGATGAGACCCATTGTTAGTACTCAAATACTTACTCAACTACCTACTTCCCAAAGTGAACTTGTTCCTTGCTAAACAGAAAATACTATGCTTCTCACAAGACAATCAGATACAGCCCCTGCCCTATCACATGAAGCAAATGTATTCATTCGCTAAGGGCCTGGCACCCACAGTAAATCCTTAGAAGGTACATGGTAAGACATTACAATCAATCTTGTTGAAAGGCAGATTAGATTTTCTATAGGGAGTTTTGATCTGACAGGTATGTCCTTCTGTTTCTTCTTTTAGCAAGACCCAAAACTTTCACCCTTTTAGCTGCCTTCTCCCTTAAAACTCAGATGTAGTTGCTCTTGGGTAGTAAAGCAAGGATAGGAAAACCTCTTCCCTGTGTTATTTGAATGAGTGTACCATGTTGGAGATGCCACCCTGGCATTACAGGGAGCCATGCAGGTGTAGCTACCTGCCTCCTGCCTCTCTGCCCATGTTTGAAAGTCATAGTAGAAGAAATGATCTATTAAATTCATATTCAAATAGGAGGATATTTATCATCTAGTTTTTACTACCTCTATAAGGCAGGAAGAGCTCATTTTTGTCTTGATTCTAGAGACAGTGATGAATGTTCCTTCACTTAAATATTTAGCATGGGCATGTGCATGTGCGTGTGTGCGTGCGCGCACACACACACAATAGTATTCCTGGGAGTCAATGGTGAACCAGAAAAATAAGGTCCTTCTTGTGGTTCTTAGAACAGAATATAAGCAACTGCCCTGTAGAAAATCATTTTCATGCACTTAAAAGGTCTAATCTTCATGCCTGGTCTTAAATATCAGACAATGTGAAATAATGTGACATTGTTTATCCTTGTAATTCTTCTAACAAGTAATCATAGCAAATCAGGATTACAAATGATCAACATATAAATGAAAAGAGTAAACCCAGAATATTACATTATGAGTGAATCCCTTATTACTTAGATCATTCTTGGTTTGAATGAATTTAATATCTAACAATCCTTGTTTTCTAAGGATCCTTCAAATATTTGTTCTATTAGGACCATCTTAAGACAACATTGATTTATCACCAATCCTCTTCTAAGTGTCCACAGATGTAACTGAATGTGCTTCCTGATAACCTTTTCTCAACTCAGTCCCAAGGGGTTCCCCCAGAAGACACACGGTCCTTCTTTGTTTGACACATGGTCCTTCTAATGCAGGAAGGTGCCACAATTTGCAAAGACGAGGTGGCTCATCAGCTCATTCCTCACCAAGCATCTCATAGAAACATTTTTCTTTCTACTGTGAATTCTCATGGATCAATGTTTTGAACTCATTCAACCAGATCAGTTATCTTAATAGATTAAGAGGGAAAGGTAATATACTCTCTCCAGAGATGTTGAAAAAGCTGTTTGGTACCTATTGCTCATGAAACAACTCAAAGAAATAAAAATTGTTTTCAATGGATATATATACTTCATTCCTTTTTTTTATTAATTCCTAAACACATAGATCATGTATACATTGATGCCATTATGGGGTACAATGTGCTGATTTTATATTCAATTAGGAATGCTTACATCAAACTAGTTAATATAGTCTTTACCTCATTTATTTAATTATTGTGTTAAGATATTTATACTCTATACTTAATAGATTCGACATGTTCTCTTGCAATATGAACCATAGGAAAGGTTCTACCATTTACCCTCCATCTGTCGAATCTCCCCCTTCCCCTCCCATCTTCATCATCTTCCCTCCTTCATCTTGGGCTATAGTTGTGATTTATCTTTCTTATGAAAGTGTGAGTGATTATAAATTGGTTTCATAGAAGCCCAAGTACCCATTGACCCATGAATGGATTAATAAATTGTAGTATATGTATACCATGGAATATTATGCAGCCTTAAAAAAGATGGAGACTTTACCTCTTTTATGTTTACATGATGGAGCTGGAACATCTTCTTCTTAGTAAAGAGAAGAATATTCTTCTCAAGAATGAAAGAAAAAGTATCCAATGTACTTAGTACTGTATACTTCATTCTCAAAGTCAGTATCCTACATGAGGGAGAAACAGTAAAGTGCCCTCTAAGATTAGGAACACAGCAAAATTGTGTTCTTAGATTGCCTTAGATTATATTTTCTCAGGAGCAAATCCTGGATCAACAAATTGAATACAAGTAGAGAAATAGTAATTCAAAGAAGCACTAGGAGTATAGTAGAAAGTGATACAGGAAGAGAATTTAGGCCAATACAGGATATGCAATGAGTAGGTTTCCCTGCGGCTAACTGGAAAGGGGCTGGTCAATCCTGCAGGAGGCCTGTGAGAGACTGTGTTGAACCTGCCTCAGAGATGTTCTACAGGCAGGGTGAAGAAGCTGGAGTAGTAACTACTGGCTCCAGCCTTCTTTGATTGAGGTCTTCCTTGGGAAGTGTTAATGTACTTCTAAATTAGGACATGGGCATTCCCTTATCCTCAAATCCTCACAAATCCATCGTGTTATCTTTTTTCTTTTCCCACGCACATTGTTCTGAAGGTGAAAGAATCAGGTCACTATTTCTCAGTTTTCTTTAGCCTCATTATCTTGAGCACAAGACAATACTAGGTGCACGCAAAGTCAAACATTTCTGTTCAATTTTTGAGACATATGTTATGCAACATAAGTCACTTTTCTCTTCTTTTTCTAGTCATTTACATGATGTAGTGGCTTTGATCAGTGATTGGTTTTATCTTTTTATTTTAGAAGTTGCACTTTCTAAGATACACCATAGATGTAATCCCACCGATTACCCTCCCTCCATCCATCCATCCTCCCCCCTATCCTCCCTACTATGAAACTAATCTCTAACTTTCATATGAAGGCTAGAATCCAATTATAGTACAAGAATATCAGTGATTGGTTTTATGTAATCCTGGATGTTCTTTCAGATGTGGAATATAAAGTCGTGGAGCAAGGACTTTGAATGAAGAATGACAAATGGTGGGAGAATCAAGGATGTTGAAAGCTTTTGCTTCCACATAGAATACCTTCTCGCTGTGTCATGATTCTGGGGTCTTTGGTCTTTTGGAGGGCTGCTTCTTCCTCTTGGAGCTCTGTCTACATGGGACTGCATGTGGCAGAGCGAGTTTAAGGTGACCTACTGTTTGTGAGGATACACTGCTACTCTGAGTGCTTTAGTAGTAGCCAGGTTAAATCCCTGGAGACAGTGGTCCATCTGTCACAGTTTAGCTGTGTCATTTTCTGCTTTGGCTATTTAAGTAGCATCCAAAGTTTTCATTTGATTGCTTACTTTTCCTACCAATATTACATGTTATTTTTATGTGTATACTCTGGCATGTTGTCTGAATTATCATATAGGCAACAGGCATCCATAGGTCTTAGAGTTTAAACTTCTAAGCACAGCAGTTGGTGGGAGTAGTCTTCGTTCAGGCTTGAACACTGGGTCTTGCAATAGATGCTATGTTGAACTTAAACCCAACTAGTGTTTAAGAATGTATGAGATTGGACTAAAGGAATAAAAAATCCTGTGCTCTGACCCCCTAACCATCCTGACCAAAGATAGCAGAAAGCCTTTCTCCACTCACATCATGAATAACTATGTCTCCACTGAGGATCTGGGGAGCTGAAAGTATAATGAATTGTCTCCTGATTTTTCATATTTCTAAACATTTCTCTATTTTTTGCCGTTAAAAAAAATAAAAAAACCTTTTATCTGTGCCTATTGGCTTCTTTCTCTCAACTATATTACTGTCCCATGATGAAGCCCAGTAGTCATGACGTTACATTATGTCCTAGCATCCTCTGGCCTTTTTTCATTCTCTTTCAAGTGCCTGCCCTCCACTTCCTCAGGTTAATTCTCCATTTTGAGAATATTGTGCCTTTTCATACCTTTGTGCTGAGGTGTATATATTTCCTCTAGATTGAAAAGCTTATGCTCCTAGGTCTTTCCTACATCCTCTTTCCCTTCTTGTTCAAACAGGACTTTATTATACAGTGTCATGAAAAATATTGAACCAGCAATGCCTACCATGAATCCCCAGGGAGAAGTGAGGAACAGTGAAATGGATGTTGAGATACTAAGTACATTATTAGTGTGAATAGTCCCACTTTGTTGTTGAATTATGATTACTAAAAGTTAAATCCTGACACTGAGGCTTATATATCTTACTTTCATTTATTCAATGTAGATGTAATGATGGGAGCTACTTTAGAAAGTTGTGAAAATTGAATAATGTAATCTTTTAAAACCAATTACCAGGTGCCTGAACTAGTCGATTTTCACAAATCCTACCAATTGTGGGTCTTTTGTTTTCCCTTCAGGATGTATTATATTGCTAGTTTGACTTTTAGATATCCTCTGATGACTTGAAGAAACAAAGACTTGTTATCCATTTAGCATCTGCCTCCTCCTGCAATCTGGAATGTCTCAGGGGTCAGAACACAAAGAGAAACCAGTCTCTGGAGGACTCATAGTGTTTGGCTGCTGGACAGAGGCCAAGAGAAAGTGGAGTGTCCAGGGAGAAGGCAGGATCATAGGGTATCTACAGGGAAGAGAGGGCCTCTGATTGGTGATCTTGGAAAAAGCAATACTCATTACCATGATGCTGTATTTTTCTCTTTGATTTTGCGTCATTCTTCCCACTCAGAAGAATGACACTTCCGGTTCAGAAGTGTCGTACACAAATTCCTCGTCTTTTGAGTGAAAGAAATGTGGACTACCAGTATCAACCCATAGAGAAACTTAAATAGAAAAATATCTAGGGATGTGGGTAACTCACCTGGGTATTGACTTTGGGGCTAATGGAGTCTAAGACTGGGGCACTCCAGAACAGAGGATATAAGCCCTCAGTTCTACACGAAAGGGCTGCATAGGTCTGGTGGGCAATACTGACATCAAGACCTTTGGAAATGATATAAGGATGAGGCAAGTGGGAGAGGGATTAGAAACATGATTGCTTTGGAGTAAAGCTAAGATCAAAGGTAAGTCTAAATTCTGAATGATAAACTGAAAAGGGACCAAAGTATTTACGCAAAAGAAACCAAGCAGTAGGGTTGACTGGCAGCATGTTTTATTGAAGCGGGGAGTTACTGATAAGTGCACAGAGTTATTATAAACAGAAATAATCCATTCAAATGAATGTTATGCAGTAGTGCTTTTCTATTTAGGAAAATAATGTGAGTTATGTATTCACCCTCCTTTAAAGAAGAATGAACATATCACCATGAATTATTATGAATTAGTTACTGATGTTGGATTTGTTTAAGTTGGCTTTCCAAGTCATCAGGTGAAGGTCTCTGCAGGTTTAAAGGTAGAAGTAAGAGCAGGGATGGAAATATGTCACAGAACATCTTGGCCATAGATTACTGAAAAGAGTAAACCTCGACATCAAGGAAGCAATTTTCTCTCTATCTTGGTCTTGGTAGTGATATGTGGATGTATTCATTTTTTTCACATCATAATAATTTATTGAGGTTTGCACCTAAGATTCATGCATTTTACAAGAACTATGAAGCCTTTTAAATGATTAGCCAAAATATGAGGAACCTGCAGTAAAGTTAAATGTTTTGGAGGGGTTAAATAAAACAAAAAATTAAAGGAAGTCACTGAATTAGGAACAGATCCTTGATGAAGACCACTGTTGATCTTAGCAAAAAACATTTAATATCAATAAGTTGAGGTGAACAAAAATTTGAAAAACCAATAAGGAACCAAAGAAAATGTCCAGTTTTTGAAGGACTGATAACATATGTAAATCATAGCAATGCTAATCAAGAAACTTAAATAAATATTAAGAAAATAAAAAACAAAAAACACTCTCAAGTCCATGACAGGTATGTCTGGTAAGAGATCCCAGGACTGGAGAGAAGAGGTATGGGTCAGAGCACTATCTGAGGCTGCCCACAGAAGATAGGTGGGTAGATGCAGGGCAGCCAGGAGAAGAAGGATTAGAGGTGGTGAGGACTAGGCGTTCTGGCTCCGGGGACTTTTCCTTAGCCCTTTAAGCAGTAATCCCCAATGCTCCATCAAGAACACATACAACAGTCTTAAGAATAAGCTGAATTTATTTTTCAGTCTTCACCATCATTCATATGCTGAATTTTTTTTTCCGTCTTCACCATCTTTTACTTCAAAATCTTTCCCTTTTCCTCTGAGATTTGTCACTGAAGATGTCTTGCCCAATGACTATACACAGCAAGGTTCCTATAATCTGATGGTGCTGTGAATATCACTACTTCATTCAGTCTTTTCTAGCATATAGTATTTCTTGAATTTAGGGTTTCAATTTTATTGTTGGTTTGTTTCAGTAAGTATCACACTTGGCAATCCTGTCACAAATACTTGGCTCATCAAAAAGGGCTGAGTGAAGGCCCTAACATTTTTTTTTATTTACTCTCTTTATACATGGTTGTTTTCTTGACTATTAATCTTGGGCTGTATAGATACCTGGGAGTTGCAGCTGGAATGCCTTGGACTTTAATGTAAAAGTTACTACATACGTACTAGGTGATCTTGGACAAAATATTTATTTTTTTAATTAAATCATAGCTGTGTACTAATGCAATTATGGGGTACAATGTGCTGCTTTTATACACAATTTGAAATATTTTCACCAAACTGGTTGACATAGCCTTCACCTCATTTTCTTAGTTATTGTATTAAGACATTTATATTCTACACTTTTAGATTCAACATGTACCCTTGTAAAATGCACCATAGGTGTGGTCCCACCAATTACTCTCCCTCCCCCTATCTTCCCCCTCACCTCCTCTCCTCCTCCTTTTTCCCCTTCATCTTGGGCTATAGTTGCATTATAGCTTTCATATGGTAGTGTGGGTATTTATAAATTGGTTTCATATTAGGGCTCAGTACTGAATGCAAACTAATATGTTCCTTTTGGAAAGAAATTTGGAGATCACCTAGGGATCTAAAAATAGACCTGCCATTCGATCCTGCAATTCCTCTACTATGTATATATCAGGAAGACCAAAAATCACTTTATAACAAAGATATTTGCACCAGAATGTTTACTGCAGCCCAATTAATAATTGCCAAGTGGTAGAAGAAGCCCAAGTGCCCATCAACCCACGACTGGATTAATAAATTGTGGTATAAGTACACCATGGAATATTATGCAGCCTTAAAAAAGATGGAGACTTTACCTCTTTTATGTTTATGTGGATGGTGGTAGAACATATTCTTCTTAGCAAAGTATCTCAAGAATGGAAGAAAAAGTATCCAATTGATAAAATATTTAATCTAAGTTATAACACTGCCTTGTGAAGTAATGTTTGTCATATTTTACAAATATATATATTCAGATTATGAATAATATACATTTTTAACATAGTGTTGGTGCATACCATGTTCATTAAAAAGTGTTCTACAGTGAACACTTCCACCTGTAGTTCAGCGGCTAGGGTGCCAGCCACATACACCAAGGCTGGTGGGTTTGAATCCAGGCCAGGACATGCCCAACAATGACAACTACAAAAACAAAAAAATAGCCAGGCGTTGTGGCAGGTGCATGTAGTCCTAGCTACTCAGAAGGCTGACACAAGAGAATGGCTTAAGACCAGGAGTTTGAAGTTGCTGTGAGCTATGACATCAAGGTACTCTACTAAGAAAGACAGTGAGACAGTCTCAAAAAAAAAAAAAAAAGAAAAAAGAAAAAGAACGGCTTTACTTGCTAAAGGATAAAACTTCCTTGTTGTCAGTAATGTCCTAGTAATTTATCATGAAGAGGGAGTTAGCTGTGTTGGTCAATTATAAAATTTATGTTCATCTCTAAGGTAGTCCTAAAGTTTTATTTACAGTCATTTAATTCAGAATTGAACCTAGCTCAATAAGAATTACAGCCTGAAACTCAGATAATGTGCAAGTAATAAATATTTCCACACAATTTATGATCTTCTGTGGGAAGTGGCAAATTCTCCACTGGCCTTATTTTTCTGAGCTCATTAGTACAGTTCTTCAACCATAAGGATGATGCATCAATTTTTGCCTAGGATGTGCCCATTTTTGAGATGTAAAATGTCATGTTGTTTGACCTAAACAAATTCCTGTTTCACCCTATAAGTCTTAAATGTTAGCAAATGAGTATACAGAGAAAGGCATATTCTTATTATTCATTCATGGAGCTGTTTACTATAATAGACATGTCTTTTTTTTTTTTAAGAACATGTGCACCATGGCTATGGAACACATACTTGGTACCAAGGACAGGAAAAGAGACATACACTTCAATGTATACAATAAAGTCATGGTTAGGTACTAAACCATGAAATTGTTACTTTAGCCCTTCAGAAGTCATTATGAGAGATTCCATGGAAGCTCAGAAGGTACCTAATCCAGACTTGGCATGGATGGGGGAGGAAAAGGCAGAGAAGACTTCCTAAAGGAAGTAATTCATGAGCTGCTAAATAAATGATGAATAGAAATTAGTAAGTCAAATAATTTTATGGAGGAAGGAAGGCAAAGCATGATAACATTATCAGATATCTATTTTATGATTTCAAGTTGAGAACCAATGTGAGAATGACCTTGTCTGTCCAACACCATAGTTGAGAACACATTTTACAGGACGGCATTCTTCTTTACATCACTTTGTGTATTAACAGGTTATCTCATCTGAGATGCTGGGGCCACTCTACAATCACACAAAGGACATGGCTGCCATATTCCTCCTTGTAGGAGTTCCAGGATTGCAGTCTTCGTATCTCTGGCTGGCTATCTCCCTAGGTGCCATGTACATCATAGCCCTGATAGGAAACACCATCATCATGACTGTAATCTGGACAGATTCCACTCTTCAAGAGCCCATGTATTGCTTCCTGTGTGTTCTGGCTGCTGTGGACATCATTATGGCCTCGTCTGTGGTACCCAAGATGGTAAGCATCTTCTTCTCAGGAAACAGCTCTATCAGCTTTAATGCCTGTTTCACTCAGATGTATTTTGTCCATGTAGCCACAGCTGTGGAGTCAGGGCTTCTGCTTGCCATGGCTTTTGACCGCTATGTTGCCATCTGCCTGCCCTTTCACTACAAGAGAATTCTCACACCCCAAGTGGTGCTGGGAATGAGTGTAATTGCTATCATCAGAGCTGTGACAGCCATGACACCGCTAAGTTGGATGGTGAGTCATCTACCTTTCTGTGGCTCCAATGTGGTTCTCCACTCCTACTGTGAGCACATGGCCGTGGCCAAGTTAGCATGTGCTGACCCCATGCCCAGCAGTCTCTACAGTCTGGTTGGTTCCTCCATCATTGTGGGCTCTGATGTAGTCTTCATTGCTGCCTCCTACATCTTGATTCTCAGGGCAGTATTTGGTCTTTCCTCAAAGAATGCTCAGTTGAAAGCATTAAGCACATGTGGCTCCCATGTGGGTGTTATGGCTCTGTACTATCTGCCTGGGATGGCATCCATCTACGTAGCCTGGTTTGGGAAGGATGCAGTGCCCTTGCACACACAGGTGCTGTTAGCTGACTTGTACCTGGTCATCCCACCCACCTTAAACCCCATCATCTATGGCATGAGGACCACACAAATGCGGGAGAGAACATGGGGCTTGCTGACACGGTGGCTCTTTG
>CAUYON010213109.1:0-14164 GCA_963573935.1 Arctocebus calabarensis
TTTTTTTTGTAGAGACAGAGTCTCACTTTATCGCCCTGGGTAGAGTGCCGTGGCATCACACTGCTCACAGCAACCTCCAGCTCTTGGGCTTAAGCGATTCTCTTGCCTCAGCCTCCCTACTAGCTGGGACTACAGGCGCCCACCACAGCGCCCGGCTATTTTTTTTGTTTTGCAGTTCGGCCGAGGCCGGGCTTGAACCCGCCACCTTCGGTATATGGGGCCGGCGCCCTACACGCTGAGCCACAGGAGCCGCCCTTTGTGTTCATTCTTAACTTCTACAAACAACCATCAGCATCCAAATGTCCCGGTGCAGTGGAAAGGAATTGGCCGGGAAGCTGGTGACCAGCTTTCTAGTCTTGGCACTGCCACCATCCCTGTACAAGATTTATCTCTCCTCAGACATGAAATTAATGTTTGGACTTCATCATCCTCAAAGATATTTCGCTTCTAAAATTCAGCAAGATGAGTTGGCTGAACCTTTTTGAATACTTAGTCATGTACGCTGTTTGTCTTGCTCCTTTAATCCTCTGCAATCACACTTTTTTTTTTTAACCAAGTTCCTTTTATTGCTTAGTTTAAATTCTGCAGAAGCTGAATTCTAATACTGGTGTAAAGTGTACTCTGAATTAGCCTCCAAATCCCATATAGTACTAGCCTACTAACACCTCTCCACACTGACCTGTGCTCCCCTTTCTGTGCACATAATCATGCTACATGCTTAGACTCATTCTAATTTTGTTGCTTTTATTCTGCAAGTGCTTTTATATCCTGTTCATTCATGTTTCAGAATAATAATGATTTTTCATTACAGACTTATTAAATGGTGAGCCTTATTTCTACCTGAAAGTCGGACCAAAGCAAATGGGTACATATCAGGAAGATTTGCAGGATTTAAAAGGAAGGACAGGGAAGAACTCACTCAAGTCAGTGAGGCACCGCTTTCCTGAAGTGCTCCACACTGGGTTTTGTGGGCAGAATGGAGGGAGAGAATAACAATGTAGAATCAGGAACCATATGGTTCAACACCTTGATGTCTTGAAGCTTGCTAAAATTTTACCCAGCCTCTTTAATAGTTAAGATGACTTTTTTCCACAAAGCAATGTTAATTTAACACTATTTTACCATGTTTTAAGAAATCTATTTAAGTAGCACAGAAGACAACATAGTTTGAGTTCCCTATGCTCAATCATATTAATTTTTTCCACATGAGTAATTCTAATTCTTCCTTAAATGTGTAATGAATTTGACACTTATTAGACATTGAGATTGAATTTTGATACTGAGCCACCTCTATGTATCTCCCACCTGTTCTATTTTCCCATCTTACATAAGGCAATCACTAAATTTACAGAAACAATCACAAATTTCCATGTTTTTGTCCCATGAAAAAACTTTTCATTCTCTTGTCCAACGTGGGGCCCCTCTATCCACCCAGGAAACAAAAGGCCAGTCGAGGACTGGTTGAAAGGAAGGTACATTCTTTGTCCTAAATCTGGCCATTGGCCATAGTAGCTAATCCATTTAGTACCATTCGTCATAACGATGACTCAGGAAACATCTTTTCCTTTCCACTCAGAATGATACCTGCTGGGCCATTAGTTTTCAAGCAATGTTTTGTCCCAAGATAACCTCTTACAGATGGATATAAGTTAGCATCTTTTCCTTCCACGTTTACCATCCAATCTTCTGCCTGCACCTTGGTCTCTGTAAAATTCTTCCGGGCAGTTGATCTTCTCAGAGAAGCCAGAATCACAAAGTACCCAAGGTACTGAACTGAAGAATTCAAATAATCAGTGGATCCACTTGACAATTTATACTACAGGTTCTCTAAGACTCTTTCTTATTTTCTCTTGAGTAAATCTTGATCATCAAATTATTTTTAAGACCTATTTTCTCACCAAATTGAAGGTTTTCAAAAGAGAGTGTCTTTTATTATCTATGAAGATGGTTTGTTATTTTTTGAACATGAAAAAATATTCTAAAATTTCACCACATTTATAAAACAGTAAAAAAGAATGGGTTAAGTTTTAAAAAGAAATTATTTATAACATAAATATCAGAATACAAAAAGAATTTCACTGTTAACTATTGCTTTCCTATCTTGGTCTCTGTGTTTATATGTGTGTGTGTGTGTGTGTATTTTTATTTTACTTTATTTTTTATTGAATAATAGCTGTGTACATTAGTGCAATCATGGGGTCCAGTGTGCGGGCTTCATGAAAAGGTCAATAAAATAGATAAACCTTTGGCTATATATATATTTTAGAGACAGAGTATCACTTTGTTGCCTTTGGTATAGTGCCGTGGTGTCACAGCTTACGCAACCTCCAGCACTTGGGCTTAGGCAATTCTCCTGCCTCAGCCTCCCAAGTAGCTGGGACCACAGGAGCCCACCACAATGCCTGGCAATTTTTTTGTTGTTGCAGTTTGGCCAGGGGCCGAGCTCAAACCTGCCACCTTGGTATATGGGGCCGGTGCCTCACTCACTGAGCCACAGGTGCTGCCCTGTCTATGTATACTTTTAAATGTGTGATATTTGTATGTGGGCAAGCTTCCTTACATTTTATACAGGATTTTCCTGTTACACAGCCTATACTGGTATTACTTTTCTTTTCTTTCTTTCTTTCTTTCTTTTTTTTTTTTTGAGACAGTCACACTCTGCCTTCCTGAGTAGAGTGCTGTGGCATCATAGTTCACAGCAATCTCAAACTCCTGGGCTCAGGTGCACCTCTTGCTTCAGCTTCCCAAGTAGCTGGACTATAGGCTCCCAGTAGAACACATGGGTAGTTTGTTTTCTATTTTTTTTTTTAATTAAAAACAGGGTTTCACTCTTGCTCAGACTGGTCTCACAGACTGGTCTTAAACTCTTGAGCTCAGATTGCTCACCTGCCTTGGCCTCCCAGAGTGCTAGAATTATAGGCATGAGCCACTGAGCCCAGCTTGCTATCATTTTTAATGGCAGTTTAAGAATACTCTGGGTGACTAGATAGTCACTTGTAATAGCTCCATCCTGTCCTCATGCTGGCAAAGTCCCTTTAGGGTCTGTAAACTCAACTTCCATTTCACTAACTGTCTCTCTTACCTCCGCCTACAGAGACTTCTTACATACAGTAGTGAAGCTTGGATTCAATGGTAATCATATGACTTACTGAAATGTAAATAAAAGCCTTTTTGTGATACTTCTCTCTCCATCTGTTGTCCCCATTATTTTTCCCCTATAAGGATGAGACTGTAACAATGAACAATTTACTGTGTTTGCAGCACGCAACGTCTGCATGAGAATTCTGTCAACACGCTAAAGAGAGGAAAGCAGGAAGAACAAGCTTGGATTGTTGCGCCATTGCACTGGCTCTGGACCACCTGAGACAAGTAATCTCTTCTATTTCAAAGTATTGTTATTACATTTTCTGTTAGTGGCAGCTGTACTTATTTGTTAATACTACAATAAATAAGCCATAAGATTGTTTTTATATATCTGCAAGATTTATCTCCAAAGACTTTAGTTGTAACACAGCAATGCCACTAACCATGACCCTGACAATTACACATTAGAAACTCCCATGGAGTTCTCAGTATCCCTATTGGTTCTACTCTTGCCATTCAGGTAGCAGAAACTGGGGTTGGCAATGCCTGTGCAGATCCTTCACCTCTGGTGACTCTCAACTAGCCAAGCATTTTCAATGTATTCTCCTTCCTACTGTCTAAGACCAACATTTGTTAGAATCAAGGCAAATGTCCCAGGCGAGGGGAGGTGCTAGGAGCATCTGATTGTTCTTTATATATTCATTTATTAAGCAGATATTGAGCATTGCAAAGTACTTGTGACTTGTGAACTACACACTTGGTAAGGCATTAGGGTGTCCAGATAGCTAACTGAGGAAATTTCTGAACTCCAAAATACATCTGGAGAGAAGGAACCCAAAACAAAAAGGTACCTAATATGTGGCTGTTAAGGAAACAGAGAAGGGTGATTCTGAGTCTGAAGTCAAAGGCAGATTAAAAGAAAAAGGGAAGGATGGTGAGGAGTACAATTGGATACTTTTTTATTGTTGTTACTTTTCAAAAAAACTGAACATTCATAATATGTGCTATATACAGGAAGGTACACCTATAATAATTATACAGCTCCACAAACTTTCACAAACTGAGTACCTTTGTGTAACTTGAACCCAGGTCAGTACAAAGAACTATGATCTGCATCCCAGGAGTCCCCTCATTTCCTTCTCATTACAGTCCCCCAAGGGGTAACCACAATTTCACCTTATGATGCTACAGATTAATTTTGCCCGCTTTGTTACTTTCTATTTAGGGGACCATTGAGTACCTCTCTTCTGTGTCCAGCTCCTTTTGCTCTACTTTATATTAGTGAAATGCACTCTTTATTGTCGCATAAAGTTCATAGTTTTCCATTGTATTTCTGGTCTACAATTTCTTCATTCATTCTACTTTTGATGAATATTTTGGCAGTTTCCAGTTAGGAATTATTGTAAAAATATGCAAAAACATGTGTACAAATCTTTGGTGCACTTATGTGAACATTTCTGTTGGGAATATGTACCTAGGAGTAGATTATCTGGGCCATAACATAGGTATATATTTAGTTTTAGTAGAAAATGTCAAGAATTTTTCCCAATGGTCTTGTAAAAGTTTATATTTTCTTCAGCAGTGTATGAACTAGACACTGGGTTGGGCAGCTGCTGCTTCTTGCCAATACCAAGTAGTTTCCATCATTTTCAATTTAGCCACCATGGTGTGTATATAATATTAACTCATTATGTGTGTGTGGTGTGCTTATGCTAAAATACTTCACTGAAATATCATTAAAATACAGCAAAACTCTCAGGCTCGATGAATTCTGACAAGTACCTATATGTAACTATCATTCAGATGATGGTATGTAATATTTTTATCACTAAAAAAGCTCTTTCATACCACATTTCAGTCTCTCCTGAGGCACTCTTGAAATTTCTAACACTGTTCTTGGACCTCTTGCAAGTGGAAACAGCTTGGATGCAGCTTCTTTAGCTGCACATATTGCAATTCCGCCATTTTGTTTGTATGTTGGTAGTTTGTTTTTCTCATTACTGGATCATGTTCAATGGCATTTTTTAAAAGAGAAAGGCCAGCTCCACCCAGTCTGAACCTGGTCTATCTCCCAGAGATGTAGGAGTTGCACCCTTCTACTATCTGCCTTTGTAAACATATACATCTTTTGGCATCAATGAATGGTCTGACTTACTCTTGCCTGGTATATATAATTGTTTCTCTCTAGATCAGTCATATTTTAGTGGAATTAGCTTGACATGACTGATTAATATCCGAATGCCTATTCTATTTTCTAATTCTTGGCTTTTTATTTTTGTTTTTTTTCCTTATACACACATTTCAGTTTATAAGTCAAAGCATTTGATAAGAATGCCCTTGGAAATTGCTAGTCTTTCATAAGACTGTGTGGAAATTTGACTCAAGCAATTTAGGTGTCTAGCTACCCTAAACCTCCCATCCCATGCGGGTACCCCAATAGGCTATAACTCAGCATTCCTATCAAAGTTCTAAATTTTTTGTTTAATATTTATTAATAAGTGCTAAGTGTCCATTAATAAAGTATATATAAGTATCTCATCGTTTATTTTCAAAGAAAGACATTTATTATAATACATGTGCTACTATAATCCAGTGCTGTGATTTATTTGGAATTACCTTTTACAAGACCACATTTTAATAGTCATTGCTGATTATAGATGGCCATTTTTTCTCATTGTAAACAGAAGTAACTTGCATCATGTATAAAGGCACAAACTGTCTTCCAGAATACTTTCATGTAGGTAAAGTGCAGGCTGCTTTTATGTAGTTCCTATTGTCGCTCCACATTTTCTTTCTTTCTACCTCCTTCCCTTCCTTCCTTCTACTTTCTTGCTTTCTTTTGATGCACATGAATTAGCTTGACATTTAGCTCTTAGGATCAGCCCTCCTCGTCATGCTGGAAGGACATTCATAGTCATGCACTGGTTTCTGCTTAACTTATCCAGCTGGTTGACTCCAGTGATGGTTTTTGTTTTGTTATATTTTCCTTTTTCTGTTGCTTTGTGTTTTTCTCCTTTTTTTCCTTTTTCTCCCTGCTCCACTTATCCTCTATTTTTCCCATGATGGTGTGAGGAGCATTTACACTTTTTGTCCTTTACAGATAGATTTATTTGTGAAAACTAGAGCTACCCTAAGTTATTTTTCTGATGTATTTCTCTAACAATTTGCATTTCATTGTCTGGCCCCTCTAGTGGCTGCTATCCAAATCCTTATCCATTCTGGGAGATTCAGCAAAAAAAAGATGAAAAAACCAGGTTCAGTGAACAATTAAGACAAGATTTGGTGTTCTCTATTAAGACACTAATTATCAGAAAAGATTATCCAATTGCTATTTAATTTTTAATATTTATTTATGAAAATTAATAATATTTTCCCTTCCTTTTAAGTTCTATTCGGAAATCTTTTATTGTACTTATAAAACTTAGCAAATTTATGTCCCTCAGCATTAAAAAGATTTTAATTAGTGTTGTGTCCCGCAGAAAGCATTAAATATCAAATTTTAAAATATTTCATGCTCAGTTTATTAATTTTATATATTAAATGTGCTTTTTTAAGAATTTCAAATAACTGAAAAGCAAAAAACATTTAGAGCTTTTAAATCACTCCTTCAAGTCTATAAACTAATATTATGAAATTAGAAATTTTAAATTTATATTGAACAGTTTCACCTTGTTTATACACAGAGTAAGAGTTCAGCTTCAAACTACATGTCCAAATCAATTACTACACATTTCACATTATAATCATAAAGCTGATACATTACTCTCATAGGCAAAATTCTTTCAATATTATAAACTCTTAAAACATCACCCACATAATTAATGCAAAATGTGAAGACCATAATTCCCTTAAACTTGTCTATATTTATTTCCAAATTTTTTCTAAGTCAAAAGATCTGTATTTGATACCAGTACAGCTATATTGTCTAAACAATTTTGAGGTTACCTGTTCAACTAGTGCATGTTACATAGTAACTAGAGATATTGTGTAGGACCTTGATTAAAATTTATTCCCAGGCATTTTGTGGTTACTGTGGCAGGGACTCTAAAACTTAAACAGAGTAGATTGCCCCTATTCTGAGTGTGAGTCCTCTTAGTATTTTTTCTTCTGTCTGAGATTCTCAAAGAATTTTGCAATTCATGCTGCTCTACATTTGATTAAATTCAGCTGCTTGGTTTCATGTGGAACTATTTTCATCGTTCTTCTATCAATTACAGCTACACACCTCATAGCTTTGTTTGATTCCACATACCTCTGAGGTCAAACATGCCATTTTAATGACACAAACAAAAATAGATCGGTATGTATACTTTGTAAGAAGAGAGGGCAAAAGATTTAAGAAAGTAAAAGACCAGAGTCTACTTAACTAGTGACCGAAAGGGTGTTTTTACTATGTCAAACTCAGAGCCATTTTTACCCATAGAAAACCTGTTCTCATTCAATCATTCTTTCATTCATACACACACATTTAATATGGACTTAAGAAAGAAAGAGTAAAAAGAAACTTATTGTTTAAATATTTATTATATGCCAGACATCTCATCTGCACCTAATAACCCTATGAAGTAGGAGTCACCAGATTTATAACATAGATGAGGAAAATAAGGCTCGGGAGGGATGAGAAAATTTTCCATTTTTCTGTATTAACAAAATTAGCAAGTGGCCAAGACCAGATACAAATGGTTGGATCTAAAATGCATTTGTTCTGCGTCTGCGGATGAGCTCATCATTTGGGGCATGGAAGATGGCACTAACTGTGGAAAAGGACATGAACAGTAGAGAGCTGGAAAGTGGAATGGCTAAGGCTTATGACCTTGCTACTAGAATTTAGATGGAGGAGGGTATATGTGGTGTGCATGCACGTGTGTATAGGAAATGGGGGTAGTATACATGGAAAGACTAGCCATGACAGTAAAACTTTCCCAGAGCTGGACTTTGATCTATAAAACAAATATAGAATGTTTTTTCAAAGATAAAGTGGCAATCAATACAAAGGGAGTATAGAAGAAGTTGCCACATAGCCCTCAGACAAGCTCCTTTTTTTAGCTTGCCACTTATGTCTCTCAATGTCCTGGCAAAAGCATTACATTCTCTCATATGATTATTTCATAAGAGAGGATTATTTCACTGACAAATTATAGATGGCCTGTGACTATACATTGACCTCTTGACTTTCTCTGGTATCACTGGGAGCAGTGTAGCACTGCCTGCTATCTTAGCAATTTCACTAACCCTGGGATGACAGCTCCCCGAATTATAGGTGTCACATCTAAGAAGAAGAAATTTGTCCCTTGATGCACTTCTTGATAGAGTATACCCTCTTAAATGATGACAGACGCCATAAGTCCACAGCATACCCATTCTAAAGTCGGCTTCCTACTACATGAATCACATTCATACTCACTATGCCTCCCTTAGCGATATCCTTTTTTTATACCCACATTCTCCTTATAATGTTCTTCCTTCTTAACTATTTTACTCTTGCACTTTCAGAATAAGGAAAGAAAAGAAGTCCAGTTAGTTAAAACTGTCTTAGCAAAGGGATGCTATTGTATGTGTTTCAGGTTTTGATTTGAATGACTGTTAGGGTCACAATTTGGATTCAACAAGGCCAACCAAACTCAGCCCAGCTCTTGTAACAGCCATTCTGTAATTTCTGTCTTCTTTTCTATTGTGTGTTGACCTTGAAACCATATTTTTTATGTAAATTCTGCCTTTTACAAGCTGGAAGTCAGGTAAAAACCTATTTTATTTAGAAAGGCTATGCAGAGTCATGGTGAAACATGAAGATTCTCAAAGCAGGGTTCATAAGTAACAGAATTCATTTGTATCATTTCCCAGAGGTATGATTTTGTGCAAATCATTTAAACTCTTTGTACATCAGTTTCATACTACAAAAGGGGAACAGTAATATTTCTTACTCAAACGTTTAGTGTGGGGATTGAATGAGCAAATAAACCTAAGGTTGTTGGAAGCATGTCAGTTGCATAGCTCGTACTTGCAACTTGTCATCAGTCTTGCATTAGGGCTGACAGGTTGAGTGGAGAATGTAAACTTTGGGTGGAGCATGCTGCTGTGGGTTCCCTATTGGCACAGGTCTGAACCTCAAGGCTATGGTTAAATGAGAGTTAGCTGTAGATTTTGTTGCAACTCATTAGAATAGATAATATGCAGGACTTAGTTCTGTCTTCTCTGGATCCCCATATCCTGGCAACAGTGCCCCTCTTCTTTGCTCAGAATTCTCTATGGGTTCAAAAATTAAAAACTCAACAACCACAATAGCAAACAAATCTCAGCTATGTCTAAAGAGAGACTAGGAGCTAAGCAATAAGTTGTCTTGGTTTGGTTCTAAACGTTCCTTGTTCTCAAAAAGAGAACCTAATTATGAGTTACATCTTCCTCACAGGTTTGTTGAAAAAGTAAATCCATAACATAGTAATGGATAGTAACTTCTCTGGAGGCTAGTGATTTTTGGAGTTCAGTTCTTATGACATTAACCAAGTTCTATATTGTGAAATTATGTTGAGTCAGCTAGTTATGGGTGAGTATACATAAAAAGATTGATTCTCCAAAACAGGGTCTCCCATTTCTCCTCTTTCAGAGGTCTGATTAAGTGGGAGTTTTGGGAACTGGAATCCAGGAGTGCCATCTGGCCAACCAGCCCTCTCCCTCATTCCTCCTAGAGGGGTTTTCCCTTGTGTTCTTTGTTGCACCTGCTCAGTGGGTGAATGCTGATCCCAGCCAATGTCTCCCCATTCTGTTACAAATGTCACCCTCATTATCTTGTTTAGCATACAGGGGCTACTGTTCGAGGGCCAGGAGTCCATGCCTTATAATCCTGGACTATACAGATGGTGTGTGGGCATGGGTTCAGAATTTTTGCGTTAGAAAAGACCAGAATACATCATCTCTATCAGCATTATTGAATAGAATTTTCTATGATGATAGAAACGTTTTATGATCTGTGCCATCAATATGGTAGCCACTGGTCACATGTGGCAATGTAATTTAACTAGTATGACTATAATGTAAATTTTAATTTGATGTAATTTTATTCACATGTATATAGGGGCTATCACACTGGACAACTTGGAATTTTTTAACTTATTTTATAAAAGGCAAAACTAAAGCCCAGAGAAAGGAAGAGTGACTATCCCAAAGTCACAGGGTTGGCTCATAGGCTGGGATTAGAGATTGGGTTCACATACTTCCAGACCAGTGCTTTCCTTCTTTTATCATCCTGAAGCCCTTAACACAGTTCTAGAATCCCAGTTGTAACAGTGAGATATCAGAGTCTATTATCTTTGTGATATGCAGTTTGTAGTTTCCAGGAGGCAGTTTTTATTGTCATCACCCTCTGACCTACTTTTCTTCTGTGTTGATCAGAGGTGAGCAGAGTGATGCCTCTGCTAATTCTAGGGACAAGATTTCACAAAGGCTGGATTAGGCAAAGCACTTTGGTAACCTCCCCTGCAACCTGGTAGTTTTTTCTTCAAAGATAACGTGAGCTCATATGCTCAGACTCTGCATCTGAGTTCCTCTGGAGAACTCCCAGAGGATGAGATGTAAACGTTTTCTTAAAATCTTTCCACACAGCAACTTTTGGGATTTCTCAACAGTCTCAGCAACTCTCATGATAAATAAAATCCTGAATGTTTGGCACATTTGGAAGCAAATATTTCTTGTCAGGATTTTGCTAGCCTCTGGGTGGTTTCTTATGAGGACATTAGTATTCCTTGAAAGATTTATGTTAAGACGCTAGAAATTGGCACTCAAGTGGAATGTGGCTAAGGGCTTCAGTCCTAGGGGATTTTCAGCTGCTGAGTGGAGGGATGCAAAATAAAACAAAAGCAAAATAAAACAACAAAAAACACTTCCTGCAATTAGATATACACAACTACCATGAGATTAAACATTTCAGATATTTCACAGCTATCTAGCTCTTTGGGACACTAAAATCAGTATTCAGAACTCTTGATTCTGAAACAGGTTCTTGTGACCAGTGTGGACAAGTTGACCAAGAGTGAAAGAAAGACACTACAGTAATCACCATTTACACCCCTTTTCCTTGCTTTTTCTTCTTTTGATAGTGTAGTCCAGAAAGTTCCAACTTCCTTCCCACACTTTCTGTTTCTCCCATATAATTGTTTCTGACTAGGAAGATTTTATAGCCAAACCTGTTTTTCTCTGTCATACAGTAAGTGCTTGGTAATACACTTTTAAATATTTAACTTTATGATTATTTTGCATATCTTTTTCATCTCTTGGGGTGTGGGGATTAGGGATGCAGAGGAAATAGTAAGCCAGCTCTGTGTAATTTATTTATCAACAAATAGTTCCTTAGCTCCACTGTAGACTCTAAGGTATCCCCCAAGTCAGCTTGAGCAAGAAGCGATGCCCTGCAAAATGCAGGAACCAAAGATCTGTAAAAAATGAGGCAAAGTAGGAGCCAAGAGGTTGACAGGAAGAGTTTTTCTTTTCACCTAAAAAGATACATTTCCATCCCTCTTATATGTGAAGGTTAGAGGGCTCCTGGTGAAGGGGGATGTGTATATGGGTGCAATCTATGTGCTTATTTGGAAGGTAAGAGCAGGGGTTTTCTTCTGCCTCAGAATAATCTCAGATTCTGATTCAGAGGCAGAAACTTGGTCACCTGATACGGGATGAATGGGTGATATCAAAGCCCCATCAGGTCACTTCACTAGGCCAGTGGGCCAGTGTTGACAAAAGATTCTCCATAGACCAAGAGCAATTTGATGAAATAGGTAGAATTTTGCACCTCTTAAATGTTAGGGAAACACAGTGCACACATATGGTGAACCAGAAGGCAAAGTAGATTCTGGATGATTTTAGCATGAATATGTAAGTGGAGATAATAATGGAGCAATGAGCTCTCTCTTCTCTTGTACCCAGTTTGTGGTGCCAATATTGTGGATAATATGTCTATACAGCAAGTTCAAAGATCACTGAAGGAGAGTGGATATGAGCAGGTGTTGGAGTCAAGACAACCCGGTCTGAGTTGAATACCCTCTGTGTAACCCTGGGATAGTTGTTTATTTTTCTAAACCTCTGTTTCTCCATCTTTAAGTTGCAGATAATCATATTCAATTTTAAGGATTCTCGTGAGGAAATATATATCAGGTAGAGCTTGACATGTCACGATCAAAACATGGAACATGGCCACAACGTTATGTCTACATATTTCCTAAAATAAATAATCAGTTTATATTAACATCGCAAGGTATCCACTGGCATTTCTTCAAAATCTGGGCCATATCTTCTGTTTTCCCAGCACTTACCAGCCTGTGGATGCAAAAAGGGGAAAACAGCAGTGACAATCAGATTCCTTGAATTCTTGCCCCTTTTGTTCAAGCCTTTCTGGGGAAGGCTCCCATGTGCTCCTGAGTAAGACTGCACCCCCAGGCATTTTCTGAAATCTGTCAGTGCCATACAAGACCCTAGAGCACTTGGACTGACTTGGCATGACATAACGAGGTTCAAGCTCTCTGTTATACATAGATAAAAATAATGTCTCCTTTTCCATCAAAGTTGCTTAAACAGCTGAAAAATTATCAACCAGCCAAACCATTTTGGAATAGTTTTACACTAACACACTGATATTTTCATCTTACTGGTGTCCCTGAAGGAGGAGAATCACCTGCTGTCTATATTCTATTAGTACAGGTAAGGACAAGTTTGAGTTTTTGAGCTGCACATTGTCTAGATGGGGCTCACATTCTATTGCTTAGTTCACAGAGCTTCTCAGAAAACAGCCATCTGTACACAAGGCTCATATATAAATCTATCATCCCTGGTGCTGCACGCTTATGATATAATGCCGAGTCCTATGGGGTACCATTCACATAGATGATGACTGAGCTAATTTTAAGGGATTTGATGATACAATTATATGATCTAAGTAAGAACTATCCAAAAGTAAGGTATTATAATTATTTCTTCAGAGAGAGCTATTAAAAGTAACGTAGACTGTGTAGAATTTTGAGCAGGATTGGGGTCAAAATTCAAAACAATAGGCTGACTAGTGCTCAAGAGATAAAAGCTACTGAGCCTTTTAAAGGAATGGTGTTAAAAATGCCCTTTACAGAAAACAGGCTGTGTCTGTCAGACTTGACATTTTGACAGTTAATTTATTGTCTTGTGAATTAAATATTGGCAGCAAATATTCACATATTCCAGTAATCTGGCCAGCTAATGTGAGATTTAAACTTGGTGTTAGGTCAAGAAGCAGGAAATCAAACCCAACAATCAGCATAGATGCTGCAGGTGTCATGGGAGTAGCTGGAGGATTAAGACCAGAAATCAAACGCAGTGAATCAGCTCCTAGTGTAGCAACATGGGAGGGAAAGAGAATTATTCCATCTTGGTCCTTGCCATGGAGCAAGTGGCAAGGGCACTCTAGAACAAATTCTCTAAATGATTGTTCTGCTGGATTATGTTGTATAAGTCAGATCTTATACCTCAAAATATGGTCCCCAAGGAGCACCATCAGAAACACATGGGAATTTGTTAGAAATACAAGACCCCACCACACCCCAAGACCTCCTGAATTAGAATCTGCTGTGTCTTAGCCTGATCGCCAGGTATCCATATGTACTAAAGTTTAAGAAGCACTAACTTGGAATTATTTTGTATAGAAACCATATAAACTGGCTCTATTTAATTTAAACTTCAAGGGGGAATTTATTAGAAGGGTTTTCCAGGATCTCAGAGATTGAAGGAGGGGTTGACCAAACAAGAATCACAAAAGGAGGGAATCTCAACAACATGAGAAGCAGGAACTTCTCTATTAAATGTCACCACTAACAAGAAATAGCTCATTTTCCTCCCTCCCTTCCTCCTTCCCACCTTCCTTTTTTCCTTCCTTCCTTCCTTCCTTCCTCCCTCCCTTCCGTCCGCCCGTCCTCCCGCCGGCCGCCCGCCCGGCCGCGCGGCCTCGGCCTGACCCCCGCGGTGTGGCATGGGGTCGGGCCGGGCGCCGTGAGGGTGGACGGGACGCTAAAGTGAAGGAGGGGGCCCGTCGCGAGGGAGGGAGGGGCAAAAAAAGAGAAAATGATAAAAT
>CAUYON010213111.1:0-10657 GCA_963573935.1 Arctocebus calabarensis
GTGGCGGGCGCCTGTAGTTCCAGCTACTTGGGAGGCAGAGGCAGGAGACTTGCTTGAGCCCAGGAATTGGAGGTTGCTGTGAGCTGTGATGCCACAGCACTCTACCTAGGGTGACAGCTTGAGGCTCTGTCTCAAAAAAAAAAAAAAGGATGGCAAACTAGAAAGGGTAGGTCTGAGAAGAGACTAGAAGGCGGGACAGGAAGCTGGCCTCCGTGGCTGGAGGGAAGGGTGGACTTTTGATGTTGTGGGGATATAGTGAGGAGATGTGTTTGGAAGGTTGGGGCCAAATAACAGGGGGGAGCCTAAGAGACTGAGAAGTCTGAACTTGACTTTGTGGGTAATGAGGGTCCATGTGGTAATGCTCAGATGTGAAATGCTTTGATGAAAGTGATGTTTTAGGCAGCTCAGTCTCCAAGTGGTGGATGGAAGAGCGAAATGGAAGCAAGAGGACTATTTAGGAGGCTGCTGGAATGACCTATGTGCGAGGTGATTATTGTGCTGAGAAAGTCGCCATGGGTCAGATTTGGGAGACATCCTAAAGGAAGGACTCAAATAATTTGATGACAGATCAGCTAAAGGGGACAGGGGAATATTATAAAGAAAGAAAACAAACAGTCTAGCTCTCTGCCTTCCCAGCAAATTGAGATAGAGTAAAAAATGTTTTAAATGGGAACCATATTTCAGGACAAATTTTTTTTCCATAAAATATCCTGTTTCAAAATGTTTTCCATGGATCTAACCTAAATTAAAGGTGAATTTACCATATAAGCATACATTTAGTTTTGTATGTGAGCCCTCTTTTTCCTAAAAAAGTCAATAAAGATGATAAAAATAATAATCTGTTTAGGGTCAGCTTAATTTTTAATCTCCTTAAATTTACTTCATGCTTTCCACACAAAAATGTTGCACAGGGAAAAAGGAACCAGACGTCTTGACCTGGCCCATTGGTTGACCTTGGCCAGGTGGTAATGTTTGGGGAAATCTCTCTACTGTATATAGCTCAGTATACAGGTTTTTAAAGAATAGTCACATCAATTGTCTCAGAAGGAAACAGAGAAGTAGAACCCTTTCAGTTCCTTGATGAAGGTCCCCACTCATAATTGACCACAGGTTTAGTTACTACCTGGACCAGTGTATCTGAGGACTCTACGCTGCCATAAATGTGAGTTTTTGTAACTTTCAGATCAATTTTTCCCTGTAAGATTTTCCCCCTTAATTCGTAGCTAGCGAGGAGACTGTATCGACGTGCCCATGGAGTCGTTTTCCACTTCCCTGGGAGGGATGTCCAGGTGCTCAAACACTTCTACAGCTGTTAGGACCCTGATGGGAACTTCATGTGTATTGCCAGCACATGTGCTGTCAGGAAGAAACCAAATGTCAGACGGAGGTATGCAGAAGTCACCATAAATACGTCTCCGAATGCTTACCATCTGGAACAGTAGATTTAAATTTTGACAAGAAACTGGGATTGCCCTGTGGGCACTGTCTTTTAAGTAAGTTCATATTACCCCGTTGGGGGGACGAGAACATGACTTTGCCTTTTCAAGGTGAGATTTTATCATTTCTTAACACTTCTTGTTTCCATCCTGCCTATTCCTGTGTGCAATTGATTGGGGGGTGGGGGAGGGGATTCTCCTATATCGTCAAACTCTGGGGCAAGCGGCCCTGGGATCAGCCTGCGGCATCACGGGCAGAGGCTGATAGGACCCCTGTTCCTAAAGGAGCACCTCGCCTTTGTTAAATGCCATCACTGCCACATCTCGGGAGGAAAATCCAGTCTGTGAGAAGGCACTTTACTTTCTCCTGAAATACTTCCGTGATAGTGAAAAATAGCACCGGTCGTCAGCACTATGCCTGCTGTCTGCTGCACGTGTGGCTCTAACCTTGCTACAACCCCAGATAGCAGTGTGCCTTTCTGTCTTTATTTTTTTAAACCCCAGTTTGATTGTAAAGCCAACACGGAATGACTGGAATTCCAGAAGACTTGAGCTTATGAACTTAGTCCTCTTTTGGTTATGTAATATTGAGAACCAGATAATACTCAGTCGGAATAACTGCCTGGTTATTTATGAGGATAATGTTCTTCCCGAAGGAGATTTTTGAGTCTATAACTAGAGGACATTCTTAACAGCAACTAAACCCTAAAGGAAAATATTCTTTTCATCTGAACTTTGTGAAAAAATGGATTTTAAGGAAATCAATTAGAGGGTTGCAAAAATATACACAATGCAACTCGAAACATAATTGCACAGGCGCCTTTATGCAGCTGAAGACTGAAATCGCAGAGCACTAGCCATGAATCCTGTTATTCAACCTACTGAACAGCTCCTATTTCAGAACGACTTATATACAGTATTATTCACAGACTCTCTCACCTGCAAAGGGTGAGGGCAGTGTCGGGTTTCTCTACCCAATGTGAAAGTTCAGCAGGAGTAGGAATTCCACAGTGCAGGTATATGACATTGGGACAGGGGGATAAGTCTCTTAAGGTGGCATTGACTCACCCATGTTGCTAAACAATTTGAAAAATGAACATTTTACGTGTTCATCCCTGTGAGAATAGGGCATCAATTTGAAAGACCTTTTCATACTACAAGTTAAACGCGTATATAAACCCTCTTGTTACATTCAATTTTAATTTGGGTGGGTGTTTTTGGCAGCTACTCACATATATGATGACAACTCATTTTACGTTACTTAGGCACCAGATGACTATTAATTGCCAATGACTAGGTTATAATTAAAACCGTCTTTGTTTGTTTGTGTATAACCGAACCTGAAAATCTATGTACATTTAATTAACACTTCGGATAGCCTGTTTCAAACCTATAAATGTCGTGACTCTTAATGATCCATTGCAGAGATGCTACTTTAGTTTTCCATGACTTGTAAAACTTTCACAAACAGATCTGCAAATGAATTACCTCCATCTGCTCCCCTTGCAGCTGCAAAGAGGGCTGTGTGAAAAAGTGTTTTCCTCCTCCTCTGCTTTTCTTCCAGCTCTAAGCATTTTTGTTCCAAAGCAGACCCATCGGCTACTCAGAGGGTAGCCCCTTCTCTCTGGGAGTTTCCAAACTTTAGAGTTCATACCCGAGAATTTTTGTAAAAAAAAAAAAAAAACACTTCACTCCATCATAAATCGGACAAAATTTACCTTGCACAAATCGGTAAAGAAAGCAACTCTGCTAGCAACTCAGTCATAGACTCTTCTTGATAAATTGAGCAGCGAAACGCAACAGTTGGAAAGTGAATTCTGATTTTGAAAGCTACAATCAATGCTTTCTTAGCCTTATGGACCCTTTAAGAGCAACACACAGCTCCTGTTTTGAGGCTGTAACAGGGAGAGTGAAGGGTACAAACGCGGCTCTGAAAGACATTTCTTTTAGCTACACCTTCAAAAGCAAAGTATGAGGAGTGTTAGTCTACAAAGACAGCCAGGCATCAAGTTATGTTCACTGTCATCTGTCAGCCGTACAATAGCAGCATTGATAGGACAGCAACAACTGGCTTTGACAAGTGTGCTGTGCTAGCATTGCATTCAAAACTATGCAGAGAGAGAGAGAGAGAGAGAGAGAGAGATGCATTCAATGTCTTTTACTTTACCTGAAAAAACAACTGCTTTTCTTGTGGCTGCGGGAGATGAATTCCTCCTCTTCCTCCAACAACAGAGTAGGTCTATTGCCTGCAACGCTCGCTTGCAGGAGACCACACAGCTCAGCGAGGCAGCCTTCCCTCTCTTAATCCCCACTCGAATGTGATGACACACTAACCCCAACCATCTGTTGAAACACGTCCTCGAGCACTCAGCACAGTGGTGTGTCAAGACGAGCTGCCCGATCCAATTGCTGGGGCTGGGTGTCTCCTACGGATTGGAGGCTGAGGGCAGGAATGAAACTGGAGGTCTGAGAACTCCCAGTCAAGTAACCTGAGATTTTCGGAGAGAAAGGGCTGCTATAAAAAGAGGAGAAGTGGGAGGTGCTACGGCGAAGGTGGAGGGAATGAATTATTCTGGGGGCCAGTTGTGCCTTACTTTTCACAACTCCTCGTGTCCCCCCCACGGGATGACTGGGACCCTGGGCAGGACGCACAGAAATGCTACAAATCTTTTACTGCCAATCTATGGAGGGCAGTCTTCTCTGCAAAACACTCCCCACCCCCCCACAGGAGAGAAAAGATTCATCTTCACATGTTGCTAAAGTGTTAATGTAGGAGTCGTTTGCACTGAAATGTGACATCTACATTCTGAATCTCAACTCCTACCTTCCTTTGATTAAATCGTGGCTGCCTCCAACATTCCTGGGAGGGAAGGGGGGTTCGGGGTGGGGGGGTGCAGCCAAGAGTAGAAACTTCGCTATTGCCATATACAGCTTTTCACTGTTTGCCACAGGCTGAACTTCAGACATAGTCAATGAAAATCATTTTCATTTCTACTCAAGTAAAAGAGCACATGCTCCCATAGAGAAAGGTGGCTTTTTTAATCACTTGCTGCTTTCACAGACATCTCTTTGTAAAAGCACTTGGTACCACTGGGGGCTGCACTCTGTCATTGATTATTTTTATTGGCTTCTAGTTAATTGCACTTATAATGTCTATATAGCTCAAACAGCTCATTAACAATTTTGCTTTGAAATGTTTTCAGTTTTTGGTCATTTCAATACCTCCTTCTTAACGTGCTTTGTTTTTCTAGTTCTCCAAACTTTTTTGTAAAACTAATTACTTTGATAGCAGCCTGAACCAGAAAATACCTATAATTGTTACAATACTTTAAGATATCTAGATATCAATTAATTGGTACAAATCTCGCCTTTTAAGAAATTTTGATGACAGAAAAAAATAGGAATGTGTGTGGAAATCCTACATTTTAAGTATTGCACTTTTTATATTTCTTTGAACTGGGAGAGGGATTGTTTAAACACACACACACACTCTCTCTTATACTTGCCTAAAACACAGCTATGATTTAATAATAAACAAACAAACAAACAAACAACAAACTTGCCTAAAACATTAAAACTTAGATTAAAAATAGAGATCTAATGCTTGGAGTGCCAGTATCACAAAGATAATCATTTCAGTATATAACATGGACTTGACCAGCTTGTGTTTTTCAGGAATTTTTATGTGATAGTACATTAAGATACTTCAAAACTATTCCTGGTGCAATATTCTGAAGCACAGGATTAGAGAAATATAGTTTTCATAGAGGGAATTTTTCCTGCGACTAGGCTGTGGGGAAGAAGGAGAAGCAAAGAATTAGAGGTCAAAGTCCTGGTTCATTTGCTCAGTTTTCTCAGAAGTGATTATGAGGTGCCTGTTTCACAATCTAGACTGTATTCACCACACCAGGACTCCTAATCAGCTAAATCCAGATACATAATCAACACAAACAATTTCAACAATGGCAAGTGGCTCTACATGGCTCAGACTTCCCTTGGGCACCATAAAATTTTTAATAGTGCCAATTATTGGAAGGCATTTTCCCCCATTTTGGGGGGTAAGGAGGAGGGGGAGAGGCTGCTTAATCCACCAGACCCATGTCTGGAAATCTGGACCTCAAGTGCATAGATGTTGGAGACCCCAGAGACATTATTAAGGTGGTTTCATTCTCTTAAACTGTAAATTGAGTTACAAAAGTAAAACCTGAGAAACTGCAAAGACGTGGGATCAGTATGTTCATCAATCCTGTGCTTGTGATGCACCGTCTGGAAGCATATCCCAAATGGGCCGGACTACATGACCTACATTTTTATTTAAAACGCTTTTTAATGCAAACATTGTATGCTGTTCTTAATTGTAGATCTCTTCATTAAATCTTAGTCTCTACTCCTCTTTCATTGATAACTTCAGCTATTTACCCTTCTTAATATACTTGCTTTGAAATAAAAAAATGTAAGTATGCAATAGATGCTGGCCCTTTGCTGTTGCTCTGAGTAGTGGCAGGAAGTGCTACCTTTCGAAAGTATTGTAAAATGAGTCCACAAAGACACAGTTTTTCCTTGTTGTCCTGAAACGCTTTTGTTAGAGAAAATCAACTCAAACAAAAGCCTGAAGCTGGTGCTGTAGGATAAGGTCCCAGCTTCCCTTCTCCCTGCAGCCAGCTTTAGTGCTCAGCAGTGTCAGTTTAGAAGTTAAGAATTTTCCATTACCTCCCTTCCTTTCTTCTTGCCATCTGCAAACAGTTTATTTTTTAAGGAAAAAAAAAGAGAGAGAGAGAGGGAAGAAAAGTGAAATTGATTCTGTCTTGAAAGACCTAAACTTAAAATACAGCACACTCTAAAAATGATATCCAGAATTTTAAAGTCACGTAGAGCAGAGTGAATAGCTTCATCATAGGCATTAAGTCAGGACACTCTTAAAATGAAAGATTAATTGTAGGTAACGGTGATATTGAAAAATAGCCCCTCCCCTTCTGTTCCCACAGTTAAAATGTCCCTTTACTTATTAGCTCCAATTAGTTTCCATGGTAACCGACCAGCCCTTGTAAACCCCCGCACTCTGAGCTTCACTCATCTTTGTCTAGACTGAGCTCACAGCCTTCCTTCTTCCTCCCCAGATGGCAGTGTAGCTGAGTCTATACCTATATCCATATCTTTCACACGCACATAACTGGCGCCTAAGTGCCCACGTTCGCTTTCTTACTAGCACAATGGTGGCCAAGGGAGAATGGAAGTGGCATGTAATCCCCAGCTACCACGCGTGCATCTGCTGCCCCACTAATTTTTCCCCCTGTTGGTTATTGTTTCTTCCAGTCTTGTTCTATTATCAGCTGTTTGCTGCTCGTAATTTCTTTTCAGGGAAGCCAATACAGTATAATAAAAACCTCATTAAACAGAAACACCTATCAGCCTCGGAGAAAGCCCTAAACTACCCCTTTTTGTTTAAAGAATCATTAAAGCGAAAAAGAAAAACCACTTGTTTGTCATGCTTGAAAAAGAGAGAACAAAGCCAATATAAAGGTTTACCAAGCCAGGGGGCTAATATGAAGGTTTAATGCACTTAAGACACCCTGATTCTTTCTCCCTTGAGCTGCCGGTTGGCCAAGAATCCCAAGCTGAGCACGGTAAACAAATGATCAGTGGAAGCTGAGAGAGTCAGCCCCTCTGCACAGCACAGTTGGTGGGAGGGAGGTCAGAGGGGCTTGCACCATCTCAGGGGTCGCAGGCTGCACGGGGGGGGGGGGGGGGGCTGCTCCCAGATACAGCTGGAGTCTGCAGAAATATGAAGTGTGACTAAGGAAGAATCAGGTGGAATGGCAGAGGGCCTTTGGCAAAGGCTTGAAATTGTGAGAACTCAGCAAGTCTCAGGCTTTCTTAATTTGCTCTGACTTGACTTCTTCCGACACAAGTCAATTTTAATTCCGTGTTCTTTTGAGGTGAGCCATGCCTTACTTAGAGGAACTGAGAAGATGCCAGCAGGAGAAGCCAGTCTTTGGGGATGGCCATATTCAGTCTAACACTATGTGAGGTTTCTTCTTTTTGTATTACCTCTGCTGCCACCATTTTCCCAACACCAGTTTCGACATGTGAATAATGATTGAGAATAAGATTCCCCCAATTCCGACCGAATATGTTATTCTTCAAATAGTTTCTGAGGTTGGCTTCTGAGGCCGTCTGTAATCTAAATATGAGAAAAAGAAAAAAAAAGTTCTGATCACTAACACTATAACTGATAGGATACGTGAATCTATGAAGCTGCTTATACTGATGAATTCATTTTTTTGATGGTAAGTTGCATTTCTTGGGTTTTTTTCCTTCCGTCAAATGACAAGTGCCATCCAAAGTTCTGTGTTGCTAGAAACATGTATAACAACTAGCCTGCTGCCACTCACATCACACACAGTAAATCTTGTTATTTGGCACATCCTGAACATCTCAATTACTAATGGCTACACGACTTCAGACGTTCTCTTACTCTCCTTCAACTAATCTTTACTACCTTCATTCACATTGACTCAAATCATTCCCAGAAAGAGAAGGGAATTATTGCTCAGGGAAATTGATTGCTCTTGGTCACGCTGCACTGATTGAGGACTTATGTTGGAGGTGGCACTGGAGGCAATCATAGCACAGACATGGTTAGGAAGGGCAGGCTTAAAACACTCTAAGAGTTTCAAAGCAGCACTGTCAGTAATTTTGGAAGGATGAGGTAGAGTGGTAAATTGCTTGGGGCAGAACAGTGACCCATACATGGATTAATTTACTGAAAGACACTAGACTCCATAGAACTATGGCAAATAGGATAGTAAAATTTTTAGAAATCTATTCTAAATTCTTATTTGTGTAAATCAGTGTTTTGGGAGGGAGGTTGGACTTTTAGTCTTCATTTGAGCAGATAATTAAATGATTGAGACATACTAATAGAATGCATGGCTATTAAGTAAGGGAAAAGTATGAATTTCAACAGTAAGAACTTGAAGTTTTGTTGGCTGTAACTGGAGGTAAGGTTGGGAGTATTTGAGATGGAGTTTACTCTAAACCTGGTGAGTCAAATAACTCCCCTTTCTTTGTAATATGTATATTCTCAAATTAAGGTAAGTAGTTTGAATGAAAGTAGAAAACTGGACGTAGCCATGGGCCTCACTTGTGTCCAGGGAATATAGCACAATTTAGTTTTTGAAAGGAAGAATAAACAAAATCCAATTCTCTTAGTGAGGCCCACGATGGTATAAAGCCAAATCAGAGTCATTGGTTGATCTGGGAATATCCCCCAAGATTTAATCTATTAGTTCATGTATTTTCTCTTAATAACAACATGACAAAATTCAGAACTGCAGACTTTATTCACCTGGAGTAATTATGTTTTGTTGGTGCCTTATTACCTAATTTAAGAAGTCAGCGTGACTTTAGATGCACAAAGCACCTTTAGTTATGCAATATTTATTTTTTATTTTGTGTCCTTCTCCAGTATTTCTTCTTTATGCTATCAGAGTGCCTAAAAGGCATGAGAATTTTTAGAGAGATGTAATCATAAATACTAAATAAGAACCTTACTTAGTAATTATTAGGTTAAGTGATTTTTCTTATAGTCATGCTTCATCGTAAAAAAGTGGAGTAGATTCCAGGGGATACATTACTTCCTTTTCTGATATATAAAATTAGAATTTAGGGATATCTTGGTGAGATTAATGCTATATAGATTTTAGAAGAAATGGACAGCAGTCTCTGAACTGGAATTGTTATTTTTGCTAGGGCCCTAGGACAATCGAAATACAGGGCAGGAATATGTCCCAGTTATTTGCCTAATGTTTGGGAAATTTAAAAAGGTATATTGACCCCAGGGTCAAGGTTAAAAAAGTAGAGTTCACTGCTTTTTTTTTTGAGACAGAGCCTCAAACTGTCACCCTGGATAGAGTGCTGTAGCATCACAGCTCACAGCAACCTCCAATTCCTGGGCTCCAGTGAGTCTCCTGCCTCCGCCTCCCAAGTAATTGGGACTACAGGTGCCCGCCACAACGCCCGGCCATTTTTTGGTTGCAGCCATTGTTGTTTGGTGGATCTGGGCTGGATTCAAACCCGCCAGCTCAGGTGTACGTGGCTGGCGCCTTAGCCTGTTGAGCCACAGACGCCGAGCCAGTTCACTGCTTTTTTGACATTTATCTGAAAAGTTTAAAATACAAAGTTGAGCCTCAGATGAATTGAAGAAATAAAAAATTCAGTGACAAAGTAATAATCCATAAATCAATGTAACTTATGATGATAAACAAATGGATACACAGTGTAAATGTAATACAATTTTTAAAAACCTATTAATGAAAAGGAGGGAAGAAGGGAGGAAAAAGTTTTCTTCTTTTAGACCCCAAAGCTAATTCATTTCAGAATCATCAGTTCTTTAGGAGCAGAAACTCTTATCCATCTTTGAGTCCCTTTTCTCCAGAACTTAGCACAATGCGTCGATGGCATAGATCTTTGATGAAAGTTTCTGATGTTGGTGTGTTGCTTGTCTTGGTAGAATTTACATGTGCTGCTTCTGGAACAGCACAGCTTAGCTTATCTGAGGAGATTAAGTAGTTTTTGAAATCAATTTGCTGTAGGCCCTTATCTCTGAGTAAACTAGCCTCTAAGCACCCAGCTCTTCAAAAGTAGAACATACTCTCTTGACATACTTTCTTTTTTCATTTTCAGGAAGGTAACATGGGTCTAGCACTCATGGGAAGTAAGTACTTGTGTAAAAGTTCCAGAGTAACAGATGGAAAGCGGCTGCACACTCAAACTTAATGCCATTACATTCTTTACCAAGAAACTGGAGCTTGCAGATGTTTAAAAAAAAATTCCATTCCAGAAATGCATAAGTGTTCTTCAAATTAGCAGCGATGCTTGGTTGATTACTCAGTAGGCTAAAGGAAAGCATGGGTTTTGTTAGATTCTTTTAGAAAGATAGCCAACAGATTGACATGTTAACCTCTCCGTGTGGTAGTTGTTCTTAGTCATTACACGTTAGGATATGCAAAAAAGCCAGCTCTGTAAAGTAGAAAACTGGTTCTTTTTCTTTTGATAGTTGCAAAATGTAGTACGCTTATTATTTTGACAGCCATGATTTTTTTGCATTGGCTGTTTCCTAGTAAGACTGTCAAAAGGGCAATCACAGGATGTCTGCAGCTGCCTTTAAAGACAGATTTGTCAAGTTATTTTCCAGCAGACATCTTTCAAAAAAAAAAAAA
>CAUYON010213112.1:0-10486 GCA_963573935.1 Arctocebus calabarensis
GCCACCTAGAGAGTGTGTAGTCTGTTTCTTGTATTTCTCCAAATAATTATAGGTACGAGTCCTGCACCTGGGGCAAAGTGTCTCCCTCGCGTCTCCGTTCATGCAACAGTTGTCCTATGTTACCATCTTCCTCCTGACATCACAAGTCATGTTGCCCTTGGTTACCATCTTTAATCTTAGTGATTTCCTCCTGTCAGCACTATGAGTGTTGCCTTGGGTTATTGTCCTTACCTTTACCTTAGTGATGTCCACCTGACTTCACAACTGTTATTGCCTGGGGTTAGCATATTCCTCATGACATTACAATCCGTGTTCCATTGGGTTACCATATTTAAGCTTAACTCTAGTGACTTCCTCCACTCAACACTATGGGTGGTACCCTGGGTTACCATCTTCCTCCTGACATCACAATTGATGATGCTCTAGGTTACCATATTTAAGCTTAACATCATTGACTTCTTCCATACCACACAAGGGATGTTGCCCTGTCTTACCATCTTCCTCCTGACATCATAATGTGTGTTACTGTGGATTAACGTCTTTTAGCTTAACTGTAGTGCCTTGCTCCTGAATTCACAATGAGTGTTGCCTTGGGTTACCATCTTCCTCCTGACATCACAATGGGTGTTGTGATGGGTTCCCTTATTAAAGCTTAACCTTAGTGATTTGCTCCTGACATCACAATGGGTGTTGCCCTGGGTTAAATTTTTCTCCTAATATCACAATTGGTATTGTACTGGGTTACCATCTTTAAGATTAACCTTAGTGACTTCCTCCTGACACCACAATGGGTGTCACCCTGGGTTACCTTTTTAAGCTTAACCTTAGTGACTTCCTCGTGACACTGCACTGAGTGATGCCCAGGGTTACTATCTTTAAGCAGACCCTTAGTGACTTTCTCCTGATATCATAACATTTGTAGCCCTGGGTTACCATTTTAAGCTTAATCTTAGTGACTTCCTAATGACATTACAATGTTTGTAGCCCTGGGTTATCATCTTTAAGAGTAATCTTAGTGACTTCCACCTCATTTAACAATGTGTGGTTCCCTGGGTTACCATCTTAAACCTTAACCTTAGTTACTTCCTCATGACATTACCATGGTTGTTGCCCTGGCTTACCGTCTTTAAACTTATTCCTTAGTGACTTCCTCCTGACACTACAATGGGTGTTGCCCTGCGTTATCATCTTCTTCCTAACATCATAAGAGGTGTTCTCCTTAGTTATCATCATCCTCCGAACCTCCTTGGTTATCATGTTTAAGCTTAACCTTAGTCACTTCCTCCTAACATCACAATGGGTGTTGCCCTGGGTTCCCATCTTCCTCCTGACATCACAATGTGTGTTGCCATGGGTTATATTTAAGCTTAATATTAGGGAATTTCTCTTGCCATCACATTGGGTGTTGCCCTGAATTATCATCTTCCTCCTGACATCACAATGGGTCATGCTCTAGGTTACCATCTTTAAGTTTAACCTTAGTGATTTCCTCCTTACACAACATTACATGTTACTCTGTGTTACCATCTTCCTCCCCACATCACAATGTGTGTTACCGTGAGTTACTGTCTTTAAACTTAACCATAGTGACTTTCTACTCACATCACAATGGATGTTGCCCTGGGTTACCATCTTACAACTGACACCACAATGGGTGTTACCCTGGGTTACCGTTTTAAACATAATCTTACAGACGTTCTCCTGACCTCATAATTGGTATGTCTTGGATTACCATTTTCCTCATGCCATCAACAGCGGTGTTGCCCAGACTAACAATCTTCATCCTGAAATCAAAATGGATCTTGCCCTGGGTTATAATCTTTAAGCTTAACATAAGTGACTGGTGCTTGACATCATGGTGATTGCTGCCTCTGGTTACTATTTTTCTCCTGACATCACCATGAGTGTTGCCCTGGGTTACCATCTTTAAGCTTACAATTAATGACTTCCTCCTGACATCACAGTTGGTTTTACCCTGGGTTATTATGTATAAGCATAACTTTAGTGACTGTCTCCTGAGATCACAATATGTGTTTCCTTGGGTTACCATCTTTCAGATCAACCTCAGTGACTATCTCCTTACAAGGCAATGGGTGTTGCTATGGGTTACATTCTGTAAGTTTAACCTTAGGGACTTCCTCCTGACACAACATTGTGTGATGCACTGGGTTACCCTCTTCCCCTTGATATCACAAAGATTTTTGCACAGTGCTCCCGTTCCTCCTGACATCACAATGGGTGTTATCATGAGTTATCATGTTCCTTCTGACATAATCATATATGTTCCCAAGGGTTACTGTCTTTACACTAAAACTTAGTGAAAGTCTCTTTACATCACAATGGGTGTTGCCCTGGGTTACTATCTTACTCCTGACATTGCAGTGGCTATCTCCCTTGCTTACCATCATTAGGCTCAAACTTACTGACTTCTTTCTGACACCACACTGGTGTTGGCCTGGGATAACATCCTTAAGGTTCACCTTAGTAACTTCCTCTCTTGACATCACACAGGGTATTGCCCTTGGTTAATGACTTTAAGCTTAAACTTAGTGACTTTCTCCAGACGTCCTGACTTCCCAATGGGTATCACTGTGCGTTACGATTTTAAGCTTAATCCTAGTGATTTCCTCTTAACATCAGAATGGGTGATGCTCTAGGTTACCATCTTTAAACTTAACCTTAGTGACTTCCTCCTTACACAACAATGGATATTTTAATGTGTTACCATCTTCCTCCTACATCACAATGCATGTTACCATGGGTCACTGTCTTATGCTTAACTGTAGTGACTTTCTCCTCACATCACAATGTTTTTTCCCCCTGGTTTACTATATTCCCCCTGATACTACAATGGGTGTTACCCTGGTTTACCGTCTTTCGTCTTAACCTTAGTGATGTCCTCCTGACAGGAGGAAGTCATTAGGTTAAGCTTAAAGACAATAACCAAGTATAACACCCATTATGAGGTCCGGAGGATGATGATAACCAAGGAGAATACCTATTATGATGTCAGGAGGAAGATGGTAACCCAGGGAAACACCCATTGCAGTGTCAGAAGGAAGTCACTAAGGTATAATTTTAAAGATGGTATCCAGGGGCAACACCCATTGTGGTGTCAGGAGGAAGTCACTACGGTATATGTTTAAAGACTGTAACCTGGGGCAAAACCCATTGTGGTGACTGGAGGAAGTCTTTAAGGTTAAGCTTCAAGATGGTAACCAAGGCCAACAAAAATTGTGATGTCAGTAGGAAGATGATAACTCAGGGAAAAACCCATTATTGTGTAAGGAGGAGGTCACTAAGGTATAAGCTTAAAGACCGTAACCAGGGCAACACACATTGTGATGTCAAGAGCAAGCCACTAAGGCTACATTAAATATGGTAACCCAGGGCAATGTCCATTGTGATGTCAGGAAGAAGTCACTAATTTTAAGCTTATATATGGTAACCCAGGGAGTCATCCACTGTGATGTAAGGAGGAAGTCACAAAGGTTAATCTTACAGATGGTAACCAAGGACAGAATACATTGTGATGTCAGGGGGAAGATAGTTACCCAGATAACCCATTGAGATTTCAGGAGGAAGATAGTTACCCAGTCACCCATTGTGATTTCAGAGGATGTCACTAAGGTAAAGCTTAAAGATGGTAACCTAGGGTAACATTAATTGTACTGTCAGGGGGAATATAGTAACCCAGGCAACACCCACCACAATGGGTGTTGTTCCTGGTCACCATCTTTAAAATTATACCTTAGTGACTTCCTCCTAACACTACAATGGCTGTTGCCCTGGGTTACCATCTTCCTCCTAACATCATAATAGGTGTTCTCCTCAGTTATCATAGTCCTCTGGACCTCATAATGGGTGTTGCCCTTAGTTACTATCCTAAGCTTAACCTTAGTGACTTCCTCTTGACATCACAATGGGTGTTGCCCTGGGCTAGCACCTTCCTACTGACATCACAATGGGTGTTTCCCTGGGTTACCTTCTTCCTGTTTACAAAACAATGTTTGTTGCCATGGGTTACGATCTTCAAGCTTAACCTTAGTGACTTCCACCTAACACCATGATGAGTGTCACCTTGGGTTATCATCCTTAAGTTTAACCTTAGTGACGTCCAGCTGACTTCACAATGGTTGTTGCTTTTGGTTACCATATTCTTCATCACATCACAAGGAGTGATGCCCAGGGTTACCATCTTCCTCCTGACATGATAATTTGTGTTGCCCTTGGTTACCATCTTTAAGCTTAACCTTAGTGACTTCTTCTTGTCAACACTATGGGTGTCAACCCTTTGTTACTATCTTCCTCCTGATATCACAATGGGTGATGCCCCAGGTAACCATCTTTAAGCTTAACCTCATTGACTTCCTCCATACACAATAAATTTTGCCTGGTGCTACCATCTTCCTCCTGACATCAAAATGTGCCTTGGGGTGGGTTATCATCTTAAAACTTGAACTTAGTTACTTCCTCCTGACATCACAATGTTTGTAGCCCTGGATTACTGTCTTTAAGCTTAAATTTAGTGACTTCCTCCTCAAATAACAATGGGTGGTTCCCTGGGTTACCATCTTAAAAGTTAACCTTAGTCACTTCCTCATGACATCTCAATGGATGTTGCCCTGGCTTACTGTCTTTAAGCTTAACTTTAGTGACTGCCTTCTAACAGCACAATGGGTGTTGTTCTATGTTACCATTTTCCCCCTGACTTCACAATGTGGGTTGACCAGGGTTACTGTTTTCAAACATTACCTTAAGGACTTCCTCCTGAAATCACAATGGGTGTTGTCTTGGGTTACCATCTTCCTCCTGAAATCACAGTGGGTGTTTCCCTGGGTTACTGTCCTTAAGCTTAACCTTAGTGACTTCCTCTTAACACTACAAATGGTGTTGCCCTGTGTTACCATCATTAAGTTTAACCTTAGTGACTTCCTCCTGACACTTTGGGTGTCGCCCTGGGTTATCATCTTCCTGCTGACATCACGATTCGTGTTGCCCTTTGTAACCAACTTTAAGCTTAAGCCCTGGGTTCCCATCTTCCTCAAGTGAATGTCTTCTGACATCACAATGTGTGTTGCTGGGGGTTACCGTATTTATACATAATCTTAGTGACTTTCTCTTGACATCACATTGGGTGTTGTCCTGAGTTATGATCTTCCTCCTGCCATCACAGTGGGTGATGCTTTAGGTTATCATCTTTAATCTTAACCTTAGTGACTTCCTCTTTACACAACAAGGGATGTTACCCTGTGTTTCCATTTTCCTCTTGACATCACAATGCATATCACCGTGAGTTACCATGTTTAAATTTATCTGTAGTGACTTTCTCCTGAAATCTCAATGGATGTTTCCCTTTGTTACCATATTCCCACTGACACCACAATGGGTGTTGCCCTGTGTTACTATTTTTTAGCATAACATTAGTGACTTACTCTTGACATCACAATGATTGTGGCCCTTGGTTACTATCTTCTTCCTAACATCACAATGGATGTTGCCATGGGTTATCATCTTTAAGCTTAACCTTAGTGAATTCTTCCTGACATCACAGTGGGTGTTGCACTGAGTTACCATGTATAAGCTTAACTTTAGTGACTTCCTCCAGAGATCATAATGGGTGTTTCCCTGGGTACCATCTTTCAGATTAACTTTATTTACTTCCAAATGACATCACAATTGGTGGTTCAATGGGTTACATTCTGTAATCTTAACATCAGGGACTTCCTTCTGACAACATCGGGTGTTGAACTGGGTTACCATCTTCCTTTTGATATCACAAAGCGTGTTGCCCTGTGTTACCTTGTTCCTCCTGACATCACAATGGGTGTTGCCATGGGTTAACTTCTTCCCCCTTATATGATCATATGTGTTGCCCTGAGTTACCATCTTTACGTTAAAACTTAGTGAATGTCTTCTGACATCACAATGGGTGTTGCCCTGGGTTACTATCTTCCTCCTGACATTGTACTAGGTGTCCACCTTGCTTATCGTCATTAGAATCAACCATAGTACTTTCTCCTTACACTACAATGGACTTGGGCCTGTGTTACAATCTTCCTCATGACATCGCAAAGCATGTTACCTTGGGTTACTGTCTTTAAGCTTAACCCAATGATTGTTGCTCTGGATTACCATCTTTAAGTTTAAACATAGTGATGTCCTCCTGACATCACAGTGGTAGTTTCCCTGGGTCACCATCTTTAAGCTTAGACTTAGAGACTTCTTCCTAGCATATCAATGGGTGTTATCCTTGTTTACCGTCCTTAAGCTTAACCTTAGTGACGTCGTCCTAATTTCAAAATGCTTGTTGTCCTGGTTTACCATACTCTTCATGTCCCGTCTATTTTTAGATCTTTGAGTATTCTCCAAACGTCTTTCCAAAATGGATGTATTAGTTTGCATTCCGACCAGCAATGTAAAAGTGTTCCCTTTTCTCCACATCCACACCAACATCTCTGGTTTTGGGATTTCATCATGTGGGCTAATCTTATTGGAGTTAGATGATATCTCAAGATAGTTTTGATTTGCATTTCTCTGATGATTAAGACTTTTGACAACATGCACTGTGAGGTCACAATGACTTCAATGAAGTTGAGCATAAGAATGTTAACCCAAGACAACTTTCACTTTGGTGTCACAATGACTTCACTGAGGTTAAGCTTAATGATGGTGACCCAGGGCTACACTCACTGTGGCATCATGATGATGCCACTGAGGTTAAGCTTAAGGACAGTAAGCAGGGGCAGCACCCACTGTGGAGTCACCATGTCACTAAGGTTAAGCTTAATGATGGTAACTCAGGGCAACTCCAGCTGTGACATCAAAAAGAAGTCACTGAGGTAAAGCTTAAAGACAGTAACCCAAGGTAGCATGCACTGTGGCCTCAGGCTGATATCACAGAGATTAAGCTTAAAGATAGTAACCCAGGGCAACACTCACCATGGCATTAGAAGGTCTTCACTGAGGACAAGCTTGAAGATGGTATCTCAGGCCTGAATCAACAGTGACATCAGAAGGAAGTCACTGAGTTTTAGCTTAAATACGGTAACCCAAGGCACCACCCACTCTGATGTCAAGAGGACGTCACTGAAGTTTTCTTTAATGAGGGAAACCAAGGGAAGCAGCTGCTGTGACACCAGAGAGAAAGTCATTAAGGTTAAGCTTATAGATGATAACCCAGGGCAACACCCAGCGTTGGGACAGGAGGAAATAACTTACGGTAAGTTTACAGATGGTAAACCAGGACAACACCAATTGTGATGTCAGGAGGAAGTCACTAAGATTGAGCTCAAAAATGTTAACCCAGGGCAACACACATTGTGAAGTCAGGGGAAAGTCACTAAACTTAATCCCATAGATGATAACCCATGGCAACACCCATTGTGATAAAGGAGCAAGTTTATAACCCCGCGCAACACACATTCTGATGTCAGGTGGAAATTGTTAACACAGAACAACACCCATTGTGATATAGGAGAACGTAACTAAGGTTAAACGTAAAGATGGTAACCCAGGAAACACCCATTGTGTAGTCAGGATGAAGATAGTAACCAGCGAAACACCCATTGTGGTGTCAGGAGGAAGTCACTAAGGTTAAGCTTAAAGATGGTAACACAAGGCATCACCTGCTGCAATATCAGGAAGACATCATTGAGGTTGGACTTAATGACGGTAACCCAGGGTAGCACTCAATGTGGCCTCAGGAGGATGTTACACAGGGTAAATTTAAGGATGGTAACCCAGGCAGAACCAACTGTGACCTCAAGAGGATGTCACTAGGGCTAAGCTGAAATTCGGTAACCCTCATAGCACCCACTGTGGTGTCAGGAGGACATCACAGAGTTTCTCTTTACCAAATGTAACTGAGAAAAACACCCATTCATATGTCAGTAGAATGTCACTGAGGCTAAGCTAAATGATGGTAACTTAGGGCAAAACCCACTGTGATTTAAGGAGGCCATCACAGAGGTTAAGCTTAAGGACAGTAACCCAGGGGAAAACCCACTGTGACATGAGGAGGACGTCATTGAGGTTAAGCTTCAAGACGGTAACCCAGATCAAAACCCACTGTGACATCAGGAGGACATCACTGAGGTTAAGCCTAAAGACGGTATCTCAGGGTAACATCCACTGTGAAGTCAGTAGGACGTCACTAAGGTTAAGCTTAAATATGGTAACCAAGGGCAATACCTACTGTGTTGTCAGGTGGACATCAAGGATGTTAAGCTCAGCGACAGTAACCTCAGGCAAAAACCACTATGAAGTCAACAGGAAGTCAAAGAGGTTAATCTGAATGATGTTAACCAAGGGTAACACCCATATGACATCAGGAGGACGTCACTAAGGATAAGCTTAAGGATAGTAACCCAGTGCAACATAGACAGTGAGGTCAGGGAGACACCAATGTTGTTAATTTAAGCATGGTAACCCAGGGCAACATTCAGTGTGACGTTAAGAGGACATCATGAACATTAAGCTTGAAGACTGTAAGCCAGGGCAACACACACTATGGCATCAGGGTGACAACACTGAGGTTGTGCCTAAACCCAGGAAAAAACCCACTGTTATGTCAGGGAGACCTCACTGTGATTAGGAATAAAGATGGTACGTAAGGGAAAAACTCACTGTAACATCAAGAGAACATTGCTGTGGGTAAGCTAAAAGATGGTAAACAAGTTAAAAACCCACTGTGATGTAAAAGGACATCACTGATGTTCAGTGTAAAGATGGTAACCTTGGGCAAAACGTACTGTGAGGTCAGTAGGATATTCACTGACGTAAAGGCTAAAGATGATACACCAGGGCAACACCAACTGTGACATGAGGACATCACAAACTTTAAGCTTAAATGAGGTCAAAATCCACTTTGACATCAAAAGGACTACTCTGAGGCTAAGCTAAAAGACAGTAACCAAGGGAAAAACCCACTGGGACATCAAAAAGTCTTCACTGAAGGTAAGCTTAAAGATGGTAACAGAGAGCAAAACCCACTGTGACATCAGGAAGATTTCAATGAGCTTAAGTTTAGGGACGGTAACATAGGGAAGAACCCATTCTGATGTCAGGAGGACATCACCAAGATTCAGCTTAAGAATGGTAACCCAGGGGAGGAGCCAAGATGGCGATCTGTAGCCAGCTTTCCACAGAGGTTCCCGTCCAGAAGGAGAATTAAAGGACAGAAACTCAGCAAAAAGCCGATGGTTTGGATCTAAGCCAAAAGAAAAGGTCAAAGAACACACATCAACCCTGCTGGGGCAACCTGAGACCCAGAGGACACAAACAAAAACGTACAGAGCACATCACCAAGCAGACAGGAGTCTCCCCCATGAGATCAGCTTGCAGCATACTCCATACCTCCATACAAACAAGCGAGCAGAGTTCGGATGCCCTCCTACTTTATCCCACGGGAGAGACCCTCTAAAAACCAGACCTCCTTCCCTTAATAGGGTGCCACAGATAAAACTGTATATACTCTCTACCTGCACGTTGGTGTTCCTGGTGTTCTGCTCCACTCTCACCCAGAGGTCTGGAGGCCTGTTCCCCACAGAGTCCAGATTCTTGGAAATTTTCTTGAGGGGTGTGGATGGACACAAACTTGCAGAACTGTGCTGGTTTTCCGGCTCGGAGTGTTTTGGGGAGAGAGCCAAGAGGAGACCTGGCTGGTGGGAGGGTCTCCTGAGGCACGAAACAGCAACCAGCTCTGGGAACAATAGCTGGAGAGCTGTACCCCTGGGGAAGTTTTGAGGAGACACTCCCAGACTTCTGGGTGGCCAGGGGAAGCGGCAGCTTCTCCGGTGCTGGTGCTGGCAGAGTGGACCGGCAAACAAGGCACACAAAGGATTTGCCTGAGGTGGTACCAGCTGGGACACAAAGCAGGGATTACTCCTAGAGGGACTGCTTTGCTTAAACTGGCCCTCAGGGGATGAAAGCTGAGACAAAGGGCTGGAACTCACAGACTGACTAAAACCCATTTGCAGCCACAGTCTGATCAGCGAAAATAGCCTTGACAGAAATAAATTCTGTGAACTTGTTCTGTTCCAGCAGCAACATCAATCAGGGACAGGGCTGGAACTGAGTGAATCACCCCAGCCCCTGTTAAGTACCCAGGTTGTCAGGCCTCACCTCCCCATGCCAAACAGTGACAGGGAGTAGCGGACTGGTTGTGGAGCTGCAGACCTCACTGTGACCCAGGCAGGCGCAAACCTTTGGAGCTCAGTAGAGGAAACTGGATCACAACTGCTACCACCAACTGGGTGTGATAGAGGGGCAAGTTTGGGAAGGAGGCATCAACCTTCCCAGACTAAATTATTTGCTGGGGGATGCCCCCCCTGAGCTCACAGAACATCAAAGTGAATTATACAAGAGCTTCCAGCGGATCCCTGCTATCTAGTTGCCAGAGACTTTTTTAACTCTTCCATTTGAGATCGGTGCTGGCTAGGACAATTGATTAGGACCTCTTCAGCTGGGCTAATCACCCGAGGAC
>CAUYON010213114.1:0-14820 GCA_963573935.1 Arctocebus calabarensis
GGTGGGCGCCTGTAGTCCCAGCTACTTGGGAGGCAGAGGCAGGAGACTCGCTTGAGCCCAGGAATTGGAGGTTGCTGTGAGCTGTAATGCCACAACACTCTACCCAGGGTGACAGCTTGAGGCTCTGTCTCAAAAAAAAAAAACAAAAACAAAAAAACAAATGCTTTAATAACATAAGCTTCAGTGATGAATGAAAACAAGATGGAGATGTTATTACAAATACAGCAAAATGTTAATGTAAAATTTAGGTAGTAAGTACAGGGCTACCCACTATAGAATTATTTTGACTTTTCTATCTGATGATTTTCATAATAAAATGGTGGGAGAATAATAGATTCAATACGAGGATGAATTACTGTTGTAAATTTCAGTTTATCTTTGTTAAAAGGGTACATTTTAATCCTTAATCCTTTCCAAAGTGCTGGATAAGATAGCTTCTGAAAAACACAAGGTCGGGCCAGCGCCTGTGGTTCAGTGAGCAGGGCACTGGCCCCATATACCGAGGGTGGCGGTTCAATCTCAGCCTCGGCCGAACTGCAATAAAAAAATAGCTGGGCGTTGTGGTGTTCGCCTGTAGTCCTAGCTACTCAGGAGGCTGAGACAAGAGAATCGCCTAAGCCCAGAAACTGGAGGTTGCTGTGAGCTGTGTGATACCTGCCTGCAAGCTAATTAGTTCTATAACCATGGGAAAGTTCTGTAATCTCTCCAAGTTTATCCCCATCTGTGTAGGTGAAATAATGATTCCTTGTAGGATTACAGTAAATGATGCTTCATTTTCCTCCTCTTATACTTGTTCATAATCTTTGTGAGACTGTTGTCCTCAAAGGCCCATAGAATCCAAAGAGATGAATGGTGAGGAGAGAGTGAGGTTCCTCTCATCGAGGTACTCAGTAGTCTCCAGACTCAGTTTGGCAAGACTGCAGGTGCCTATCCTTGACAGCGGCTAGGCAAAGGGGAGAATGGGAGAGAAGGCGCTGGACATCCTCAGTAGCAGAATGGTGGATTGGAAAAGAACATGGCTTGTGGCAGCAGGAAGGCCTGAGCTGGAACTGGGCCCTGCTTTTTATAGCTTACATCACCTTGAGCAAGTTACTTAACTTCGCTGAACTCTGGTTTTCTCATTTTAAAAATGGAATTTAGAATATCTGTGGGCTTTTGTTACATTTAAAAGTAAGAACTTGTGACAAGTCATGAATAAATGTCTAGAACAGTGATTTCCTTTTTTTTAAAAAATTATTATTACTAAATTATAACTTTGTACATTGATGTATTTATGGGGTTCAGGGTACTGCTTCGATATACAATGTGAAATGCTTACATTGAACTAAGTAACACATCCATCACAATTATACTCATTTCTTAATAGTTTTGAAATTTACCATTGCATCGTGCACATTAGGTGAGGTCCCCTCAAATACCCTCCCTTCTCCCATATTCCATCTTCCCCTTTCCTTTCCTCTTCCCTTCTACTTTCTGGATTATAGTTATGTTTTGCCATTCATATGAGTGTGTGGGTGATTATATATTGATTTCATACTATTATTGAGTACATTAGATACTTTTTATTCCATTCTTGAGGTACTTTACTAAGAAGAATATATTCCAGCTCCATCCAGGTAAGCATAAAAGATGTGAAGGCTCCATCTTTTTAATGGTTGCATAGTATTCCATGGTGTACATATACCACAATTTGCTAATCCATTCATGAGTCAATGGGCACTTGAGCTGTTTCTATGTCTTGGCTGTTATGAATTGGGCTACAATAAACATTCTGGTGCAAATGTCTTTGTTATAAAGTAATTGTTGTTCATCTGGGTATATAACTAGTAGAGGAATTGCAGGATGGAACAGTAGGTCTACTTTTAGTTCCTTGAGTGTTCTCCAAACTTCTTTCCAAAAAGGTCATATTAGCTTGCATTCCCACCAGCAGTGTAGAAGTGCTCCCTTCTCTCTGCATCCTCGCCAACACCTGTAGTCTTGGCATTTTGTGACGTGGGCTAATTTTACTGGACTTAGATGATATCTCAAAGTAGTTTTGATTTGCATTTCTGTGACGATTACGGATGATGAGCATTTTTTCATGTGTTTGTAGGCCATGCACCTGTCTTCATCAGAAAAGTTTCTGTTCAAGTCTCTTGCCCACATAGAAATTGGGTTATTTATTCTTTTCTTATTGATTAGTTTGAGTTCTCTGTAGATTCTAGTTATCAGACCTTTGTTGGAAGCGTAACCTGCAAAAATCTTCTCCCATTCTGAAGGTTGTCTGTTTGCTTTACTTACTGTGCAAAAGCTTTTTAGTTTGATCAGATCCCAGTAATGTGTTTTTGGTATTGCTTCAATTACCCTGGGGTGGGGGTGGGGGGTCCTCCTCATAAAATACTCTCCCAGGTCAATTTCTTCAAGTGTTTTCCCTGTACTCTCTTCTAGTATTTTTATAGTTTCATATCTTAAGTTTAAATCTTTTATCCAGTGAGAATCAATTTTTGTTTATGGTGAAAGGTGTGGGTCCAGTTTCAGTCTTCTACAGGTTGCCAGTCAGTTCACCCAGTACCATTTGTTAAATAGAGAGTCTTTCCCCCACTGAATATTTTTGATAGGCTTGTCAAAGATCAAATGCCAATAAGTAGCTGGGTTCATCTCCTGGTTCTCTATTCTGTTCCATAAATCTACCACTCTGTTTTTATGTCAGTACCATGCTGTTTTGATCCCTATAGATTTTTTTTTTTTTTTTTTTTTTCCAGACAGAGCCTCAAGCTGTCACCCTGGATAGAGTGTTGTTGCTTCACAGCTCACAGCAACCTCCAATTCCTGGGCACAAGCGAGTCTCTTGCCTCTGCCTCCCAAGTAGCTGGGACTACAGGTGCCTGCCACAACGCCTGGCCATTTTTTGGTTGCAGCCATCATCATTGTTTGGCAGGCTGCGGCTGGATTTGAACCCGCCAGCTCAGGTGTACATGGCTGGCGCCTTAGCCCGTTGAGCCACAGGCGCCGAGCCGCTATAGATTAGTAGTATAGCCTGAATTCTGGTAATATGATACCTCCTGATTTGTTCTTATTTCTGGCTAATGTAGTTGCTATCTGAGTTTTTTTCTGATTCCATATAAAGTGAAGTACTATTTTTTCAAGTTCTTTAAAGTATGACAATGGTGCTTTAATAGGGATTGCATTAAATCTGTAGATTGCTTTTGGTAGTATGGACATTTTAACAATGTTGATTCTTCCCAGCCATGAGCATGGTATGTTTTTCCATTTGTTAACATCTTCAGCTATTTCTTTTTTCAGAGTTTCATAGTTCTCCTTAAAGAAGTCTTTCACATCTTTTGTTAGGTAAATTCCCAGATATTTCATCTTCTTGGCACTATTGTAAAAGGAATAAAGTCCTTGATTATTTTGTCAGCTTGACTATTGTTGGCATATATAAAAACTACTGACTTGTAAGTATTGATTTTGTATCCTGAGACGCTGCTGTATTCCTTGATTACTTCTAAGAGTTTTGAAGTTGAATCCCTGGGATTTTCCAGGTATAGGATCATATCATCAGCAAAGAGTGAGAATTTGATTTACTCTGACCGTATTTGGATACCCTTGATCACCTTCTCTTGCCTGATTGCGATGGATAGCAGTGGAGACAGTGGGCATCCTTGCCTTCTTCCTGATCTGAGTGGAAATGTTTTCAGTTTTACACCGTTCAATATGATATTGGCTGTGGGTTTGCTGTAGATGACCTCTATCAGTTCAAGAAATGTTCCTTCTATGGCTATATTCTTAAGTGTTCTGATCATGAAAGGATGCTGGATATTATCAAAGGCTTTTTCTGCATCAATTTAGAGAATCATATGGTCTTTGTTTTTTATTTTATTGATGTGATATATTATATTTATAGATTTATGTATGTTGAATCAACCCTGTAACCCTGAAATAAAACCAGCTTGATTATTGTGTATAATTTTTTTTGATGTGTTGTTGAATTCTGTTTGCTAAGATCTTACTGAATATTTTTGCATTGATATTCATTGATGATATTGGTCTATAATTTTCTTTCTTTGTTAGATCCTTTCATGATTTGGGGGTCAGAGTGATATTTGCTTTATAGAATGTATTGGGAAGTATGCCTTCTTTTTCTATACTTTGGAAAACATTGTATAATATAGGTACTAGTTTTTCTTGAAAGGTTTGACAGAATTCAGATGTGAAGCCATCTGGTCCTGGACTTTTCTTTTTAGGAAGATTTTGTATTGTTGATGCTATTTCAGTGATTGATATAGGTCCATACAAGATTTCTAATTCTTTCTGGTTGAGTCTAGGAAGGTGGTGTGCTTTCAGGTATTGGTCCATTTCTTTCAGATTTTCTTATTTCTGGGAATAGAGATTTTTGTAGTAAGATTTTTTAATTTCTTTTTTTTTTTTTAGACAGAGCCTCAATCTGTCACCCTGAATAGAGTGCTGTGGCATCACAGCTAACAGCAACCTCCAATTTCTGGGCTCAAGCGAGTCTCTTGCCTCCGCCTCCCAAGTAGCTGGGACTACAGGCGCCTGCCACAATGCCTGGCCATTTTTTGGTTGCAGCCATCATTGTTGTTTGGCAGGCCCGGGCTGGGTTCAAACCCACCAGCTCAGGTGTACGTGGCTGGCGCTTCAGCCCGTTGAGCCACAGGTGCCGAGCCAGATTTTTTTAATTTCTAAAGTGTCTGTTCTTATTTCTCCTTTATGGTTTCTAGTACATGATATTACAGATTTTACTTTGATATTTCTGGTTAGGTTGGCCAAAGGTTTATCAATTTTGTTAATCTTTTCAAAAAACCCAACTTTTTGTTTCTTTTATCTTCTAGATGATTCTTTTGTTTTCAATTTCATTTAATTCTGCCCTAATTTTGTTTTTTTCTTTTCTTCTGCTAGGTTTGGGGTTGGGATGGTCTTCCTTTTCTAGTTGCTTGAGATAATCCATTAAGTTGTTGGCTTTTTCTCTGTTTTCTTTCTTTCTTTCTTTTTTTTTTTTTTTGAGACAGAGCCTCAAGCTCTCACCCCTGGATAGAGTGCTGTGGCATCACAGCTCACAGCAACCTCCAATTCCTGGGCTCAAGCGAGTCTCTTGTCTCCGCCTCCCAAGTAGCTGGGACTACAGGTGCCCGCCACAACTCCAGGCTATTTCTCTCTGTTTTCTTGATGAAGTCTTCCAATGCTATAAATTTCCCTCTAAAGATTGCCTTTGCAGTATCCCACAGGTTTGGATAATTTGTGTCTTTGTTATCTTTGTGCTAAAAATTTGGTGATTTCCTTCTTAATCTTGCTTTAGACCCAGCTATCATTCAGCATAAGATTATTTAGCTTGCATGACTTTGTTTGAGTCTGAAGATTCCTGTTGCTGTTGAGTTCAACTTTTATTCTATGGTGGTCTGAGGAGATACAAGGAATAATTTCTACACTTTTAAATTTGCTGAGGTTAGACTTGTGTCCTAGGATATGATCTATTTTGCAGGATGATCCATGGGCTGATGAGAAGAATGTATGTTCACTTTTATTAGGGTAATATGTTCTGTAGAGGTCTATAAAGTCCATTTGTTCTAGGGTCAGTTTAAGTCTAATATTTCTTTGTTTAGTTTCTTCTTGGAGGATCTATCCAAAACTGTCAAAGGGGTGTTAAAATATCCATTATAGTGCAGGAAGATATTAAGTTGTTCATATCCATTAGGGTCTACTTTATGAATTGAGGAGCATTCTGGTAGGGTGCATAAGTGTTAATTATCAAAATTTCTTCATGTTGGGTGTTTCCCTTGACAAATATGTAGTGACCTTCTTTATCTTTCTTTATCTTTGCTGCTTTAAAGCCAATTGTATCTGCTACTAAAATTGCAATCCCTGTTTTTTTTCTGGCTTTCATTTGCCTGTAATATACAAGTCCATCCCTTCACCCTGAGTTTATTTTTATCCTTTAAGGTAAGGTGAGATTCTTGTATACAGCAGATATCCAGTCTGAGATTATGTATCCAGTCAGCCAGCCTGTGCCTCTTTAGAGGACAATTTAAAGCATTCACGTTAATTGAGAGAATTGATAAGCCTTGTTGTGTTTTGGCTATCATGATTTTTGGATGTCCAGTGGACATTTTTAATCCTTTCACCACTGTGGAAGTTGGGTTTTATTCAGAAATTTCTGGGTGAGTTTACTTTGGAGGTAGAGCATTGCGCTGGTCATTGTGGAGGATGGGTCTGAGAATATCTTGGTTTAGTTATGGCAAATTTCTTCACCTTGTCTGTGTCATTAAAATATTTGATTTCTCCCTCACAAATGAAACTTAGTTTAGCTGGGTACAGGATCCTGGCCTGGAAGTTGGTTTGTTTTAGGAGATTGAAGGTTAATGACCATCTTCTTCTAGCTTAAAATGTTTCAGCTGGGAGATGTGCAGTCATTCTGGTACTTATCCCTTTGTAAGTGATACTTTTGTTACATCTGGCTGCTTGCATAATTTTCTCCTTTGTCTTAACTTTGGCAAAGTTAATCACAATGTGTCTAAGAGATGCTTTATTTGGATTGAATCTTGTTGGGGTTCTGAAACTGTCTGTTGTCTGAAGTTTTGTATCTCTGCAATGCTTGGGAAATTCTCCTCCAAAATCTCTTTAGTAGAGCATCTGTATCTTTAGGACCATCCTCTCCTCTTTTGGGAATTCCTATGAGACAAATGTTTGGTCTTCTGTAGTGATCCCACAACTCTTTCAGGGAATGATCAGTTTTTGCTCTTCATTTGTCTGCCTCTTTGAGTATTTGGGAATGTTCAAAAACTTTCAGCAATTCTTTCTTCTGCCTGTTCACCTCTATTACTGAAGGATTGTAGTGTATTTTGGTGCTTCTCAACTAAGTTTTTCATTTTACTTGAGCTCTGCTTTTCTTTTCTCATGTCCATATCTATGGTGACTTGGGCTTTAAATTCATTAATTTCTGGAGTCAACTTTAGAACTACTCTTTGGAATTCAATTTCTATCTTCTATTCTGTTTATCTTATTTGCAATCTATATTCTGAATTCGATTTCTGACATTGCTGCCATTTGTTTATGCATGGCATCTTTAGTTGTATCTCCTTTGTCATTTCTTGGGGGGAGGGTGGGTGTTGATCTACTCAGGTTATTCATGTAGCCAGAGTTCTTGTGTTGGGTCCACACCATGTTTATTTTCCACTGTTTGGTTATTAGAACTGGTAGAGTGAGATTGAATTGGGGTTCCCAGGTAGTAGAGTTAGCCCCTTACCAAAGCGCTAGGCTTTGTTATTGTGGCTTATCTCCTACAACCTTAACCAAGACCCCTTTTAGAGTTTTGGCCGGAGACTCTGAGGAACTATTTGATGAGAAAGCACATGCTGGCTCTGTTTTGATATCAGCCAACCTCTACCTTATTCTAAGAAACCACAGTAGTAGGTTTAAATCCAACCAGTAGTAGGTTTAAATCTCTATCGTGAAGCGATACAAACAACTGCAGCACCCAGCCCCCACCCTTCAGTTCTTTTCCACTACAGAACTTCAAAGATCAACTTCAGAATGTCCCCAAGTGGACAGCCCCAGACACAGGTTCCAATTAAATTGTCTCATGCAGTGCAAACCCTGCTCAACAGAGAGAGGTTCAAGGGTCTCCAACAACACAATTGGAGCCAGGCATCCACACTGCTGCCTGCCAGACTCAGTCCACAGTGTTGTCCGCTTTTCTGCTCACAGGCCCAGTTGGAGCCAAGGACCACATCCCCACCCACCAGTCTCAGTCCACACCCAGCTAGCCTCTGCTTGCCAGACCTTTTGGAGTCAGGCGACCATGCCCCTGCCTGCCATTTGGCAGGCCTCTATTGTAGGGCACCTCGCTATGCCAGCAGGTCTCAGTCCTCACCTGATAAACCTCTGCTCACCAGCCCCACTGGAGACAGGAGATCACATCCTGGCCCTCAGGTCTTGGTTCACATCCAATAAGCCACTGCTCAAGGGATTTGTTGGAATCGGGACCACACCCTTGTTCTAGGGTCTCAGTTCGCACCTAGCAAGCCTTTGCTTGCAGGCCCGGCAGGGGCTGGAGACCAGCCCTGTCTGCTGAACTCAGTCCACACGGGGCAACCACTCTTCCCCTGTGGGTGCCGTTAGATCGAGGGGTTCTGTACCCCATCCTATCAGACACAGTTGGAACTGAGGGTCAACACCACTACTGGCCGGGCATAGTCATACTGCTCCTCTTCCTGCCAAGTATCCCTTTCTTCCCACACTCTCTTTCTTCTCCATTAGTCACAGATCCTGTCCTGATGGTTGGTGGTCCACACTATGCCCAGATCTCTCAGGGCAAGACCAAACATTCTGTGCTCTGCAGGGGGCAGAACTTCAGACCACCCTGTGAGGGGGAAAGGGTGGGCTAGGAGTTTGGACTTGTGGGGGAAAATATCTGTTTAATTTTATGCTTGGTGAGGTGGTGTCTGGATTCATAAGTAGGACCTCCCTGGAGAAAGAGACCTGGAGTTTAGTGGCTCTCTCCAGCAAGGTAAAATGAGAGGTCTTTTGTTCCCAGCTCATTTGCAGATAGCCTGCGGCAGTTGTCCTGCTTGGGGGAGGGGTCTCCCGCGCTCTAGTCGATAGGCTTTGTACATGTAATTTGTTTTCTTGAATGCTCTTCCTTGGAGTTTTAGCCTTTGGAACTTCTTTCTTCGCTCAGCTCCCCACCTTTGGCTTCATAGAGTCCTAATCCATCTAGTTTTTCTTTCTTTGCTCAGGAGCTTCTGCTGAGGGTTGCTACCAGTCGGCCATCTTCCCAGAATTCCCCTAGAACAATGATTTTAAACCCATGTGCCATGAAAGTATCTTAGGTATGCTGCCAAAAAATTTAAAGACCACTAATTAAATTATTTTTGAAAGAAATTCAAAGCACAGTAAGTATATTCTTTTTTTACTCTTTGTTTTTTCTGATCAACATAATTTAAGTATGCCACAGAAGTTCACTATAGGTTCAAGTGTGCTGTGAGATAAAAAAGGTTAAAAAACACTGGTCTAGAATATAATGAATTCTGAAAATAAATGCTTGCTATCACGTACCTGCCTCTTTATCCCTCATCTGTGTTAATTTCTTTAGTTTTTCAAACACCTTAAATATTTCTGTCTCTCCTCTAGGAAACAGAGTTTTCTAGTCTAGGCTGTTTCATGGTCCTTTGGCCTTTCTTTCTTGCAAAATTATGCACAAAACTATGGTAATTTCCCCTCTTTTCCACATGATTAAAAAGGGTTATAAATACAGATTGAGCAGCAGCCTCCATAGCACTCTCCATCGTAACTTCATCAGATCAGAAGAAGGCTTGTTAGCTGTCAGTACCATTTTTGAGGCCTATTAACATTTTTTAGGACCATTACCTATAGTCCTCATGATATGCATTAAATATAGTTTATTTAAGAAAATGTAGACCAAAACATTTATTTTCCATAGTAATTATTCCAAAGTATAAACCTCTGTAGGAACATTTCTAAAAATAAAAATAATTATACCTATTTACACATCTGTATTGCTCAAAAGTTGATGCTGTGTAAGTAAATAAAAATATGTGGACTTAGCACTTACTTATTTTAAAGATCTTTTCCAGACGTATCCTAGTTCTTCTTGGTTTCCTGTTTTCCTCCCCACATATTGTTCTGAGCCTTCTTACACTGCTCTTGGTTTAATAGTCACTGCATTTCCTGCCTTAGTGTGTGGCTGTATGTGGCCCTGTTGTGACAATAGCGTCTATCCTGGGTTGCCATAATGCTGGAAACAGTGTGGTCATGAGTTTGTGAATTTTTTTTTGTTTGTTTGTTTTTGAGACAGAGTCTCACTATGTCACCCTCAGTAGAGTGCCATGGCGTCACAGCTTGCAGCAACCTCAGAATCTTGGGCTTAAGTGATTCTCTTGCCTTAGCCTCCCAAGTAGCTGGGACTATAGGTGCCTGCCACAATGCCTGGCTATGTTTTTTTTGTTGTTGTTCAGCTGGCCCAGGCTGGGTTTGAACCCACCAGCCTGGTGTATGCGGCCGGCCCCCTACCACTGAGCTATGGGAGCTCTGGGAGCTGCCACGAGTTTGTGAACTTTGAGGCAAGGGTCCAGGGTGGTAAGTGTAGGCTTAGAGCAGAGTCCAAGTCAAGTAGAGAATTAGAATTAGAGTAGAGAGAAGGTAGAATCTATGTAGAACTACCTTGTTTTTCAGGGCAGCAGTGGGTTCATAAACTGGTGTAGGCTGCTCTGTTACCTTCCTAACTACTCTGCCCTGCTGGAATGTGAAGAAGGTCTTATGAGGCAGAATGGCTTATTGTATAATAAGCACATTGTGCCCTCAGCACATTAGCAGAGATCTTAGGTCGAGGAAGGTGCTAAATGTTTGTTAAAAGAATGAAAGCCATCTAGTTTTTGTGAAAATGATATGAGCAGTCTTAAAACTCTGGATAGGGCTAGGAATTAGGAAAGTATTGTTATATAAGAAGGAAGTGTTTTACTTCAGCCCTGTTTCTCATTCCTGCCTCATTTTACATACTTTCTCTACTTCTGGACTCTTGCCAAGGGTTCTGCTGGGGCTGGTAAACTCTCTCCTTTTGTTGTAGCCCCTTCTATAAGAAGTCACAATTACTTTCCTACCAAAGCCTGGAAGAAGTGTTAGTTGGGTGGTGTGAGGTCTGGTGAGTGCCGTGGATGACAGTTTCCAAGTCTAGCTTCTGTAGTTGGAGCAGCATTGTTTGTGTGACTGTGTTGTCTGGCAAGAGCATTGACCTGTCTCTGTTGACCAGTCTTGGTTGCTTAATTGTAAGCATCCTCGTCGCTTTTTTTTTTGAGACAGAATCTCATTCTGTTGCCCTGGCTAGAGTGCCATGACGTCACAGCTCACAGCAACCTCGAACTCCTGGGCTTAAGTGATTCACTTGTCTCAGCCTCCTAAGTAGCTGGAGCTACAGGTGCTGGCCACAATGCCCAGCTAGGTTTTTTTTTTTTTTCTTTTCTTTTCCCCATATTTTTAGTCGAGATGGGGTTTCACTCTTGCTCAGGCTGGTTTTGAATTCCTGAGCTCAAGCAATACACCTGCTGTGGCCTCCTAGAGTGCTAGGATTACAGGTGCTAGTCACTGTTCCTGGCCTTCATCATTTAATTTAATTGGTTGTCGCAGACATCTACCATCTCGACCAACCAGGTTTCATGAAACTGCACTGGATAATACCAATGCTGGACCATCAAACACAAGTGTGTTTCAGCACTTTGCCTTTGTCTAGTCATTGTGCCAAGCACTTGGGATTGTCAGGAAGGATCCATTTTCTTTTTCATTTCTTTTCTTTTTGAGACAGAATCTCACTTTCTTGCCCTCGGTAGAGTGCTATGCCATCACAGCTCACAGCAACCTCCAGCTCTTGGGCTTAGGTGATTCTCTTGCCTCAGCCTCCTAAGTAGCTGGGACTACAGGCGCTCACCACAACGCCCGACTATTTTTTTTGCTGCAGTATGGGGGCTAGATTCGAACCCACCACCCTTGGAATATGGGGCTGGTGCCCTATTCCCTGAGCCACAGGCACCGCCTGAAAAATCCATTTTCATTACACTTAACAAAGGTTCAATTTTCTGTTGTGATAGCAAAGAAAGACAACCTTTGAGACGATTTCTCTTCTGATGCTCATTTAATTCCTGCAGAACCCATCCATCCGGCTTTTTTACCTTGCCGATTTGTTTTGAATGGTCTAATATTGTTTGAGTAGTAGCATCAAACCTTGCTGCCAGTTCACGTGTAGGTTTAGATGAATTTGGTCATCATCATCCACGTTGGCCCCAGGTCCCCCAGGTGGCTCATGTTTAAAATCACCAGAACAGAGTGGTACCTGTGGCTCAAAGGAGTAGGGCACCGGACCCATATGCCGGAGGTGGTGGGTTCAAACCCAGCCTCGGCCTTAAAAAAAAAAAAAAAAAATCACCAGAACAGAACATCAAACCATTGATGTACTGTGCATTCATTAGCTACATCCTACTTAGACACTGCATGGATATCTCCATCGTCTGTGCTACATTGCTTCTGTGATGGAACTCATACTCAAAAATAACAGTTTTTTGACTTATCTGTGCTTCCACGGAAATTGCCCCTTAAAGATACTTTGAAAGATAACCCCAAGCCAAAGCATGAGTTTGAAAGAATGAGAATGTACCTTCAAAATTAAAGGAGTTTCAACTCCCCCCAAAAGAAAATCCCCAACAAGTTTCAAAGTGAAATATCAGAGATACCAGCTGTCAAACTTAGTCCTTAAGGAAATCAGACATTTCATACTTAAATAACCCTATATATATTATATATCACCAACTTTTCCTTAACATTTACTTTTTCAAATTTTTCAGCATATTATTTACTTTTTTCATACAGTAGATGGTTTAGTTCTTGCAAATTCTGAGCAAATGTGATAGTTGAATCTCTCCCTAATATACTTAACTATTAAATGTTTTTAAACAGTTTTCCAGGGCTGCATTTAACCTTTGCTCATGACATCACTGTCCCTGTGCCATTTTGGGAAACACTGTTGTAAGGCCTGACATTGGGACATAATGCAAAGAATTTACTGGGAACCAGACATGGGCCACTTTGAAAGGAAGGCTGGCTGTCCTCTGAGCTCACTGTGCCCTTTTCCCATTTTGCACATCATAGTTAATTGGTTTATTGTTTGTGTGTGTTTGAGATAGAATTTATCTTTGAGAACACAAGGTTTTGATTTCTTTTAAGCTTTACCCTTTAAGATATTGCCTTGCTCATCAGAGATTCTCATAAATGTTTAGGGATGTGTGAATCTAGAGTTTTACTGAGTCAAATAAATTCTATGCATAGTACCTTTCATTGTTTTTCATTTTTGAGAACAAGTATCAGTCTTCATAATTATTGAATTATTTCAGTGGAGTTTTTTCAACTTTTCCTCAATATTTGTTCTATTTTCTGTTCTTAAAGGAATTCAACTTTTAAATAGTTCCACATGGCTTATATTACGCTGGTATAAGTCAGATATAGACAGACTTCAAACTACAAAGGTAGATAAAATGTTTTACTGGGCTAAGAATTTTTAAAAACATTTTCCTTTTTAAAAAAATAATATATATGTACTTTTTCTTTTGTGAAGTGGTCAACCATTCCTTTTAGAAGACAGGATACCTGTAGTACCATGTTATTTTGTGTCAGGAAAATTGAATTTGACTCAAAACTGTTTTAGGAACTAGCAGTCATCAGATATTTTAAGAGTGCTTTAAATGTGAACACATGTAAAAAAGTGAAACTATTAGTGACCCTTTTTCCCTTTCCCAGCATTATAGATTGTAACTCAAGATTATGTTACTGTTTTACGTTCACATTAAGCTAACAAAAATAAGTTGTTTTTTAAACATGTACATTGATTATTTAGAAAGGGAGTGTTGGGGGACTGTGCCCTTTATTAAAGATATAACATTAAATATGATTTTGTTTTCTGATTAAACTAGCACTATTTTTTTTAAAGAAACATTCTAAGTGTATTTTACTAACTTTTTTAAATTAAAATTTTTTTTGTTTCTTTTGCTGTACATTCATTTTAGAAATCATGGCATTCTAAAGAGAAAAAGCAAATCACCTTTACTTCCAGCATATAAGCATAACTCTTTGAGCAGTATGATGTATGCTCATCATCATCATCATCATCATCATGTTACAAAAAGCAACGCGTGCTGTTTTTCTTTCTTTTGTGGTAAACATTTTTGTTTGAGTGTAACATACAGAAAAGCACACAGGTCATTAGTGCATAGCTCAATTAATTATCAAAAAGTGAACATGTGGCTCGGCGCCTGTGGCTCAATAGGCTAGGGCGCCAGCCACGTACACCTGAGCTGGCGGGTTCGAATCCAGCCCTAGACCCACCAAACAACAATGATGGCTGCAACCAAAAAATGGCCAGGCACTGTGGCGGGTGCCTGTAGTCCCAGCTACTTGGGAGGCTGAGGCAAGAGAATCGCTTAAGCCCAGGAGTTTGAGGTTGCTGTGAGCTGTGATACCATGGCACTCTATCCAGGGTGACAGCTTGAGGCTCTATCTCAAAAAAAAAAAAAAAAAAAAGTGAACATGTGTAGGGTGACACCTGTGGCTCAGTGGGTAGAGCGCTTGCCCCATATACCAAGGGTGGCGGGATCAAACCCGACCCTGGCCAAAGTGCAACAAAAAGTAGCCGGGCATTGTGGCAGGTGCCTGTAGTCCTAGTTACTTGGGAGGCTGAGGCAAGAGAATGGCCTAAGCCTAACAGCTGGAGGTTGCTGTGAGCTATTACGTCATGTCACTGTACTGAGGGTAGTACAATGGGACTCTTATCAAAAAAAAATTATTTTTTATTTATTTTTTTTAGAGACAGAGCCTCAAGCTGTTGCCCTTGATAGAGTGCTGTGGCGTCACAGCTCACAGCAACCTCTAACTCCTAGGCTCAAGTGAGTTTCCTGCCTCTGCCTCCCAAGTGGCTGGGACTACAGGCACCCACCACAATGCCCGGCTATTTTTTGTTGCAGCCATTATTGTTGTTTGGCAGGCCCTGGCTGGATTCAAACCTGCCAGCTCAGGTGTAGATGGCTAGTGCCTTAGCTGCTTGACCCACAGGTGCCGAGCCTAAAAAAGAAAAAGTGAACATGTGTAGTCAGGTGAAATAATTCTAGCACCCCAGAAATCTCTCTTACATACTCTTCTTTTTTTTTTGTAGAGACAGTCTCACTTTATCGCCCTGGGTAGAGTGCCGTGGCGTCACACTGCTCACAGCAACCTCCAGCTCTTGGGCTTAAGCAATTCTCTTGCCTCAGCCTCCCTAGTAGCTGGGACTACAGG
>CAUYON010213118.1:0-11243 GCA_963573935.1 Arctocebus calabarensis
CTACAGGCACCCGCCACAACGCCCGGCCATTTTTAGGTTGCAGCCATCATTGTTGTTTGGTAGGCCCAGGCTGGATACGAACCCGCCAGCTCAGGTGTACGTGGCTGGCGCCTTAGCCCGCTGAGCCACAGGCGCCGAGCCCTAAATGTGAACTTTTTCGGGGCAGGTACAGTGTCTGATTCATTTCTGTGTCCCCTGCAGAGTCCAGTACAGATCAAGGTCTCAATATACAAGCACTGAATGAGCGAATTAGAAGTCTGGGCAGGATTGGGAGCCAAACCCTCCCTCAGCCATGGGTTTCTTGTTCTGAAGTTGTGCTGGGTCAGTAAATCACTATATGTGCAAGAGCCCCATCACCTCCCTCCTAATGGGGGTAGATTGCTTCAGACCTGGAAAATGCAGAGATAAGTAGCCCACCTGGCCATGGGGTATGTGACTGTGACTTATGGCCAGCTCACAGGGGAAAAGTGTCTAGCATTGTAACAGGGGCCAACAGGCCATTACTTGAGCCAATCAAATCAAAGATCAGTATTTTTCAAAGCTATTATTTTGGGGAGGCTATGTGGCAGAGGGGAATCAAAGTGATGAAAGCCTCAGCCCTGCCTAGTGAGCTCCTGCTGCGTTCTAGAGACTGTTGGGTATCTACACTCCCTACCTTAGTCTACTGTCCCCTCCCAGTGTGACTCCACTCCTTAATCTCCCTACCCACAATGCCAGAGCCTCTCACCTGGTCTCTCCAATTCTACCCCTAGCAGCCATTTTAAACATCTAGAATGTACTGCAGGTTATGTCACTCTCCTGCTCAAAACCTTCCAGGCTCTGATCACACTAAGAATAAAAACAGAGCCTACAAGGCCCTGCATGTCCTGACCTCTGGCCTCATCTCCATCTGGTCTCCTACCCTGGGCTCCAGCCACTCTGATCTGTCCCCCAGCTCACTGACTGTGCCCCTTCCCTGGGGTATTTGCATCCACTGTCCCTCTGCCTGTCACACTCTGATCTTCCCACTCATTAGGCCCAATCTGAAGTCTCCCTCTGACACGTCAGTGCTTTCTTCCTTCATAGACTTAACGCCATCTGGACTTAACATATTCATTATTTCTTCACTCTTTTCTCCTGTCCCACCAGAACACATTCTTCTGAGAGCAGCAACTTTGTCTGTCTCTCCTCCCAGGAACTCCAGGGCCAAGAATAGGGCTTGGCCCCTAGTATGGCTGTATGCACAGGTGTTGAATGAGTGGGTGGCTGGCTCCCCTACACACCCAGGCCGGCCGACGCAGTCTACCCTGCATGGGAGAAGCTAATCCCAAGCGCAGAGACCAACAGATGGTGTGAGCCCAGGGCTGAGGCACAGCTCCTATTAGTCTCAGTAAGTTTTGCTCAGAATAGGATTAGCATAAGTACCATCCTGGGCAAGTGGAAAAGGTAAAACTCTGCTAGTTACATTCAGAGTCTGTTTCTTTGCCACAAGCCTTTTGCTGGGTTAGTCCAATTCATGACTAAGGCTGCTGCTCAAAGAGGCCAGCTGGGATTTCTCCTCAGTCACCTCTCCACATGGCCTCTCCAACCCCAAATCCAATCGTCCACACCAGGCAGAAAGCGTTTTACTGGCTCCCATTCCCTCCGGATGAGGCCCATTGCTTTATGATGGGGAAGATAAAGCTGGGGTAAGGGCAGCTGTCACACAGCCCTCCCATGTAACCCTCCCAGCAGACTTGCAGGGCAGGTAAGTATTGTCCTCATTTGACAAATGAAAAAGTGATGGCCCAGGGGGTTAAATGACTTTCCCAGGGCGACTCAGTCGGTAGGCCACAGACAGGCGCCACACCAGGTCTGTGGGGCTGATGGGACCAGCATTCCAGCAAGGGCCATCCTCCTGCTCCTGGGAAGCTACTGGGCTCCTCCAGTGCCAGGCTTCAGCCTCCGCCCAATCAGCAAGGGGCTGAGACTAAGGCAGGTGTATGCCCTGAGAAGCTCCTGTTTCCTGGCTAAGGAGTTTCACTTGCCTTAACCGCTCCCCTCCCGCTGCAGCTCCATCAAGAAGCATTTAGCTTTGGGAGGAGTCATTTTCCACAGAGAAATAGAGTTCTTAGAAGTCACTTTGTAATAATGTGTATAATAAAGCTAACATTTTGGAGCATTTATTAAGTGCTAAGCTTATGCTCAGTGTTTTATATGCATGATCTCATTTTTTGAACTTCCATTAATAAAGAACCCCTAAACACATTAAGAAAAAACAGATTGCAAAAAGTTATATAGTGAAAAGTAAGTCTCCTTCTTTCCTCCTCCCTACCCCTCCCCAGAAACCACACTGTGACCAGTTCCTCCAATGTCCTGCACTGAAAGGCCATAAATTACTACTGTGTCGTTCAGGTCTCTCAACAGCCCTTCAAATATTCGAGGTATTATTATCCTCCAATCACATTTTAGGAAACTCAGGTTCAGAGACAGGAGGTCACTTTCCCAAGGTCACACAGCTTCAAGCAGCAGAGTTGGGAGTTAGCTCCTGCCAGGCTGCCGCTGAAGGCCATGTGTTGAGGGACACCCCGCCTCCCACAAAGAGAACTGGAAAGGTGAGTGGAGAAGCTGAGCTGGACAGCTGGCTGGACACACTAACAGGCTTTTGCTCCATACACAGGTCTTGCTGAATTCAGATTGGGGCTCCAGTAAAATGACAAATTGTGATCTGTCACAAACCTTCGAGGTCATCAACAAAAAGTCAAAACCCCAAATTGCAGTCCTGAATGCTCCTGGTCAGCAGTTCTTGCTGTTTCCTGCTTTCTTGCACCTGTACGTCCTTGGTTTGCCATTCAGAGGCATCAGCTTGGGCAAACTGCTCAGCAGTGTTTATGTCACAGCGCCTTTGAACCTATAGTTAAACTTCCACGGTGAAGAATTAAACTTTTACTCTTCAAAAAAGAGTAAAAAAGAATACACTTACTGTGCTTTGAACTTCTTTGGAAAATAATTTAATTAATGATCTTTAAAATTTTTCGTGGCACATCTAAGATCTTCTCATGGCACACCAGGGTGCTGCAGGACACCAGTTGAAAATCACTGGTAAGGGAGGCTCTGTGAAGGGGAGGAAGTGCAACTCTGCAGCCATAAAACTCAGGTTAGGCCCCTCTGTGCCTCAGTGTCCTCACTTGTGAAATGGGAATTAATTCCATCTAATTCAAAGGGTTTGGGGATCCTTAAGGCAGGTAGAAAAGGCCAAAGGTCAATAATAAAGCCCCAGGCAAATGTCTTAATTTTAAAATAACAATAAAAGAAAATCCAAGTACATCCAGTAGATTTACTTTATGTGGAACAAGCTGGCTTAATTCACACCTACTATGTGTTCACTTCTTTCCATCTCACCCACCAGCCTGGATTTGTAAAATCTTTCACAGTTTATAAAATATTTTTCACCCAGTATCTCACTGGTCCCTGTCCAAGCCCTGTGGAGAAGGAATTATCATTGCTGGTGGTGAGATAAGGAAAAGGGAGGTGACAAGAGGGGAAGTGACTTGGCCACCGTCACAGAGCTGGTGAGAGTGGTGCGATGCTCTCGGCTTGGCTCTTGGGGTTCGCTGTGATCCAGCCCTCGCCTCCTCCCTGGACTCACCTCCCAGCACTCCCTCAGCACGAAAGTCTTTCCAAATGTGTCCTCGCTCCTCAAGCCATGCCGTGACTTATCAACCTCCTGTGTCTCCCCCCGATGTTCCTCTGCCAGGCTGCCCAACACTCCTGCCCATCCTTCGTATCCTCCGGAGGCAGGGACCTGATCCAACGTTTCCCCTGTTGTCATCACTCCGGTGCTGATCGCTCCACAGGTGGCTCGGGACCATGCTCTGGGTCAAACTGCTGGGCTTTACCCTGAGCTCAGCCACGTACTGGCTGATTGATCCTGGACATGTTACTTAACATCTCTGTGCTGGAGAGGTGTTTTCTCAGTGGTATTACGAAGGCTCCTCCTGGGATTGTTGTAAGGAGTAATATAGAGCAATAAGACAAGGCCTGGCTCCGAACCAGTGCTCAGTGCGTGCTGGTTCCTTTACTTTCAGTGATGCCTGCCCTCCACTAGTTCCTCCCCGGGCACACCTCGCTGACTCGGTGTAGGCTCTGACCTTAGAACCCCGGGGAGGAGGGAGGCTTACAAACCCTCCATGACAGGCCGGGCTGGGTGGCTCATGCCTGTAATCCTAGCATTCCGGGAGGCCCAGGCTGGTAGATTGCTTGAGCTCACGAGTTTGAGAATAGCCTGAGCAAAAGTGAGACCCCGTCTCTACTAAAAATAGAAAAACTGAGGCAAGAGGATAGCTTGAGCCGAGTTGGAGGTTGCTATGAGCTATGACGCCACAGCACTCTACCCAGGGCGACAACTTGAGACTCTGCCTCAAAAAAAAAAAAAAAAAAAAAAAAAAAGACAATGCATTCATTCTGACCAAGTCTCTGTTTTATGTTTTTGCTTTTTTTTTTTTTTTAGGTCACCCTAAATAAAGTGCCATAGCGTCTTAGCTCACAGCAACCTCAAAGTCTTTGGCTTAAGCGATTCTCTTGCCTCAGCCTCCCAAGTAGCTGGGACTATAGGCGCCCACCACAACGCCCGGCTATTTTTTAGAGACGGGGGTCTCACTCTTGCTCATGTTGATCTCAAACCTGTGAGCTCAGGCAATCCGTCCGCCTCAGCCTCCCAAGTGCTGAGATTACAGGCTTGAGCCACCATGCCCATCTCTTTGTTTTTGTTTTTTTCTAACACGCAATCTCACTCCGTCGTTCTGGGTAGAGAGACATGGTGACTTACCTCACAGCAACCTCAAACCCAGGTTCAAACAATTCTCCTGTCTCAGCCTCCCGAGTCACTGGGATTACAGGCACCTGCCACAATGCTGGGATAGTTTTCTATTTTTAGTAGAGATGGGGTCTTGCTCTTGCTCAGGGTGGTCCCAAACTCCTGATCTCAAGCTATCCACCCACTTCGGCCTCCCAGACTGCTAGGATGACAGGCAGGAGCCACTGTGCCCAGCCCAGTCTCATTTTTGTCTACATTTTCCTGTGCCTGTATTCATGGGCCCAGGACCATTCTGCAAGATCCCTTCTCACCAGAGCTGGCCTGGGTCCTCTGTCCAACCCCACTGAGTGTCTCATCCGTGGGGAGTGGTTTTGTCAGCTCCCCCTTCTCTCCACATTAGCCCCAGAGACAGGTTGTTCCCGGAGTGCAAGGAAGACGCTGCCGCAGGACAATTTATCTCACTGGGTTGTTTCCCCTGCTGAGATTTATGACTGTGCCTGTCACAGTGACCCTGCAGGCTCAATTACAGATGTGTTTCCAGACTAGACTGGGGCAGGAACCTGCCTGGATTTGCCAAGTGGCCCCAAAGGAAAGCCACGGGCCCTGTCAAACCGGCATCTCAGAGAGCATGGGGCCCATTTAACTGCCTCGCTTGTTACACTTGGGGAAACTGAGGCCAGACACAGGCAGGTACATTGGAAGCTCCTGGCAGGGTAATCAGGCTCAGTGTGAAGTCTAACATGAGCCCCCAAGTAGCATCCTTTGACAGTACATGAGCGTATGATTTCATTACCACACCAATAGCTTTCTTCTTATATAACAAAATTGTTTACTATAGAAACATGCTTTGGTGTGTAAACCACAAGCAAAATATTGCACTTCCATAAACAAAGACCACATTCTGTCCCCACAACACATTAAAAATGTATTAGGTGCAGGCTCAGCACCTGTGGCTCAATGGGCTAAGGCACCAGCCATGTACACCTGAGCTGGCAGGTTCGAATCCAGCCAGGGCCTGCCAAACAACAATGACAGCTACAACCAAAAAATGGCTGGGCGTTGTGGCGGGCGCCTGTGGTCCCAGCTACTTGGGAGGCAAGAGACTCGCTTGAGCCCAGGAATTGGAGGTTGCTGTGAGCTGTGATGCCACAGCACTCTATCCAGGGTGACAGCTTGAGGATCTATCGCAAAAAAAAAAAAATGTATTAGGTGCAACCTGAACATTGTCTAGTTTCACTGGCCTATAATTACAAAATGAAGTCCCATTTTTGCCCCAAAGATAATGACCTCTGAGCAGGAACTCCCTGAAGTCCCCAGAGTAGCCACAAACCAGCCTCTCCTTTGCAGTTGCCCTAAGATATTCTCCTGTCCATCCCCTCCAGGTGTGGCTCCTTTTCCATCAATGTCCCCAGTTAGCATGGCCCTTAAAAGGAGCCCCACTGATGCTGCGGTCAAAGGTGCCTGCGGGGAGGACAGTGGCCCCAGGGCGCCATCTCCTGGTGCCCCACTCTCTTTTCTCTGGACATCACTACCCCAGGGCAGCAGGGGCTGGGCTGGGCCCCCAGGGAAGGAACACGGGTCCTCGACTCCCAGTGGTACGAATGCAGAGTGGAGTCTGACCAACCTGAGAGCTCCTGGTGGATTGATAACAGCTGCGAGTCCTTGGCCAGGCCGCCTCCCTCTCTGAACCTGACGCAGAGACAATACTGCCCACTTGGAGGGTGCTTATCATGAAAAATCACTTGAGGTCAGATGTACATAATGGGTGGCATATAGTAGGTGCTCAATGAATGGCTGGGCCGTTACCATGATTGTTATGATTATCCTGTCTGAGGCTGGGTTCCTCTAGAACAGTGGTTCTCAGCCTTTCTAATGCTGCGAGCTTTTAATACAGTTCCTGTGGGTCGCGACAGTTGAGAACCGCTGCTCTAGAAACAGAGTCTGAGACCACAGAGAGGGGTGAGACAAAGGGCGTGTTATCAAAAGGGTTTCTGGTGTAGCCAGCCGGGGCTCGACTCCACTGAGGAATTCTGGATAATAGTGGAAAACCTGCCTCCAGGTCCCTGTCAAGGGTGACGGGACTGAGGCATGTATCCGCCAGTCAGTGGCTGCCACCTATGGCAGGAAATGGACATTCGCTCGCTGGCAACTGTGCTGTGCCCCTGCCAGGCCTGGTGGGCTCTGAGGCCAGAGAACGTCTTTAAGCAGAGTCACAAGGGCTGGCACGTCAGGTCAGCATACACAGAAATGGTGAACACCAAGGGCCACAGCAGGACACTCCCAGCACCTGCTGCAAATACCCCATAATATCACTTCGTGGGAAAGACAAGATGCTAAAAGCACGGCAGGAAGGTAAAGGCTACTTGAGATCTCATTCCAACTGCCACCTCCAGATGGACTATGTGACCTTGGCATGTGCTGTTTCTGGTCCTCAGTTTCCTCTTCCGTTGAGGAGAGAGTTCGGATCAGATGGATCTTGAGGTCCCAATTAGCTCAGGGCTTTTTGATTGAGCCTCACAGCACCCACTGGGAGGAGTTAGGAAGAGCCACGGGGATTCTCCTTGTTGAGCGTTCAGGACACTCAGGCTCAGAGGGACGTGACTAGGCCAGAGATTCACAAAGTGTAGTCCCTCGACCTGCAGCATCAGCATCACTTGGACACCCATGAGAAATGCAAATTCTTGGACCCTTCTCTGGAACCACTAGCTCAGAAACTCTGGAGGTGGGACCCAGCAGTCCGTATTTAACAAGCCCTGACTCTGATCCTGGCATGCTCAGGTGTGAGGCCGTGTCTGACAGCAGGGGCAAGGCCAGGCCGGAACTAGAATCCAAGTCTCCATTCTAGGTTGTCCTCTGATCTCAACCTTCCTCCCGAGCTCCGCACTCACCTTCTAACTACTTGGAGGACAGTTCTACCTAGATGGCTCAGAGGCAGCTCAAACTTACGGGGTCAAAGCATGCAGGACCAAGCCTGGCTTTCAGCTCACCTAGCGTCTGAGCTTCTCCCAGATGCCTTTCCCCCTCCTATCGGATGTGCCTGGGGCTCATGAAAAGTCTCAGCTCGCGGGGAGGGAAAGACCACTGCTTTGGGGTCCTGGACACTCCGGTAGGAAGCTTCCAGTTAGCCTTTCTCAGCTACTTGCCAGAGCTGCTTACAAACGGGGGCATCGGTCAGTGTTTCCTGAGGTCAGAGCTCTTTCCTCTGCAGAGCCTGGATCGTGACACCACATAAAGGCTGGCCCTAGTTAGGGTTGGGGGAGGGTACAGCGAGAGAAGGAGTCATGACAGAGCAAATGCCAGGGGTGGGAGCGCCCAGCCAAGGCCATTCAGCCAGATCTGGGCCTCCTGACCAAGGCCCGTTGCACAGAGGAGGCCCTTTGCCTCATGCATGCCACCCCAAGTGCCTCTCTTTCAGGGTCCCTGGAATCGCCCCGCCTTTGCACCATTCTGTGAATTTGGCTCTATGCTCACAGCTACTGTGTTTTCTGGCTTGGGCCAAGCCTAGGCGGGGTGCCAGGGATGCAGAGGTGTGAGTCAGCCTCAACTCCTGTTCTGGAGCCACTACTGAGCTATTCCTGGGCACCCTCCCGCCTCACTCAGGGCCCGTGCTCCTTCCACTCACTGGTCAGCCCGCTGTTCCCAGCCTCGTCTGTGGCCAGTCAGGGTTTCTCCCCTGACCTCAGCCTTCTGAGCCCACTGTCACCTCCCGGATGGCCTGGCCTCCCATCCCACGAAAAAATAACAGCATCACATGAAGCTCCCTTGACTGCTCCCTGCCAGAACACGAGCTGCCCTTTTGGGTCCCTAGAAGTAAATGCGGTCAGGTCAGTCCCCATCCTCCCCAGTGCTCTGGCCCCTCTGCCCACTCTGAGACAGGCTCTCTCTACCTCCACTGTCCACCTTTCCCCCTTCCTCAGCTTCTCCCATCAGTTTTAGATGCACTCGCAGCCCTCCCACATAAACAAGCAAAACCAAACAGTCAGCTGGACACAGTGGCTCATGCCTGTAATAGCAGCACTTTGGGAGGCTGAGGTGGGAGGATTGCTTGAGGCCAGGGGTTCCAGACAAGCCTGGGCAGCATAGTGAGATCCTGTCTCTCCCCCCGAAAAATATTTATTTTATTTTATTTATTTTCTTTTGAGACAGAGTCTCACTATGTCACCCTCAGTAGAGTGCTCTAGCGTCACAGCTCACAGCAATCTCAACTCGTGGGCTTAAGCAATTCTCTTGTCTCAGCCTCCCAAGGAGCTGGGACTATAGGCGCCCACCACAATGCCCAGCTATTTTTTGTTGCAGTTGTCATTGTTGTTTAGCTGGCCCGGGCTGGGTTCAAACCCTCCAGCCTCGGTATATGTAGCTGGCACTGTAACCACTGTGCTACGGACGCTGAGCCTAGTTATTTATTTATTTATTTATTTATTTATTTATTTATTTATTTATTTATTTATTTTTGGAGACAGAGTCTCACTTTCTCACCCTTGGTAGAGTGCCATGGGATCATAGTTCACAGCAACCTCAAACTCTTGGGCTCAAGCGATCCTCTTGCCTCAGCCTCCCAAGTAGCTGGGACTACAAGTGTCTGCTACGATGCCCAGCTAGTTTTTCTAAGTGGAGGTGGGAGCCTCCCACTCTTGCTCAGGCTGGTCTTGAGCTCCTGAGCTCAGGCAATCTGCCAGCCTCGACCTCCCAGAGTGCTAGGATTACAGGCATGAGCCACCATGCCCAGCCACACACAAAAAACTTTTTTTTTAATTCACTGGGCCTGGTGGTGTGCAACTGTAGTCTTAGCTACTTTGGAGGCTGAAGTGGAAGGATTGCCTGAGCCCAGAAGTTCAAAGTTATAATGAGCCATCGTCACTGTCTTTTAACCTGAGCCACCAAATAAGACCCTGTCACTGAAAACGAAAAAGAAAAAGAAAAAAGGAAAGAAAAAAAAAAAGAAAAAGAGAGAGAGAGACAAGGAAACAACCCCACACAGACAACAGACAGAAACCAGGATCGCCATCCACTAAGTCAAGCCCCTCCTCCATCCCCCTCGCCTCCCCTCCCTCCCGCTCTCGGCCAAACTTCTCAAGGGAGCTGCGACTACTGTCTCCAGCTCATCACTTCCACCCTGCCTCGGCCCCTCCTTCACCTGCCCTATCCTCATTCTCAAATACACATCGAGGCTGTCAGTCCGGTCCTAGGCCGGTGGCTGCAACATCACGTGCTTCTCTCATGTTCTCTCTCATACCCTCCTGGGTCTGGGGCTTTTGTGGACTCCTCTTCATTCAAACAGGACTTAAGTGGCTATCTTTCTTGTGTCCGTCACTGTTCTGGTGGCTCAGTGCTGAACAAGATGGTCAGGACCCGCCTTCAGAGTGTGACAGGATCCTAAGGGGCCTGCTCTGACCCCTTCTGCTCTCCCCGCCAGCACACGCTGTCCCTCAGCTACACGTTGGTGACTGCTGAGCCCCTGTCTTCTGCCAGCCCTTCCTCCTGAGCGCCACACCCACACCTCTAACCACTTGGAGAGGACAATTCTGCTTGGGTGGTCCACCAGCAACTCAAATGTGCAGGGTCCTAACCAAATTCCACCTGAAATTTCTCCTCCTCCCCTATGAATGGGGCCACCCTCCATGTAACTCACAAGCCATAAACTTGGAAGCCATTTTTCACTCCTCCCTCCAGCCTCTCCTTGCAACCACCTGCCTTGTCAAATCACGGGCTTTGTCCTTCCTGTGGTCAGTACCCTGGGCCCACATCACTGACACAGCCCCCAGCCCATCTTCCAAATCCAGTCTTGTCCCTTCCAAACTGTTGCACAGACACAGCTAGAAAGATCAATGTGAGCCTGAACAGCCCAGCTGTCCGCCAGTGGATGAATGGATATGCAATTTCTGTGTGTCCACCATGGATACATATACAATCCATAAAAAGGATTGACGTACACACCACAGTGTTGAGGACCCTCAAATCATTAAGCCGAGTGAAAGAAGCCAGACACAGAAGGTCACCTATTGCATGATTGTATTTGTAGGAAACATCCAGAAGAGATAATCCACATGGACAGACTAGTGGTTGCCAGGGGCTAGAGGAAGAAAGGATGGGGAGAAACTGGGTTTTATTTTGACATGATGCAAATGGTTTGAGATACTAGTTGCACAACATTGGGGACCAAATGCCCCTGATTTGGTTGCTTTAAAAAGGTTAGTCTTGGCTCGGCGCCTGTGGCTCAATGGGCTAAGGCGCCAGCCACATACACCTGAGCTGGCGGGTTCGAATCCAGCCCAGGCCCACCAAACAACAATGACGGCTGCAACCAAAAAATGGCCGGGCATTGTGGCGGGCACCTGTAGTCCCAGTTACCTGGGAGGCAGAGGCAAGAGACTCGCTTGAGCCCAGGAATTGGAGGTTGTTGTGAGCTGTGATGCCACAGCACTCTATCCAGGGTGACAGCTTGAGGCTCTGTCTCAAAAAAAAAAAAAAA
>CAUYON010213122.1:0-33242 GCA_963573935.1 Arctocebus calabarensis
TTTACATGGATGGAGCTGGAACATATTCTTCTTAGCAAAGTATCTCAAGAATGGAAGAAAAAGTATCCAATGTACTCAGCCCTAATATGAAGCTAATTTATAGCTTTCATATGAAGGCTAAAACCCAATTATAGCACAGGATACAGGGAAAGGGGAAAAGGCGGGGAGGGGGGAGGATGGGTGGAGGGAAGGCAATTAGTGGGAACACACCTACGGTGCATCTTAGCAGGGTACTGGTGAAACTTATTAAAGGTAGAGTATCAATGTCTATATATAGTGATCAAGAAAATGCCATGAAGGCTATCTGTAACAGTACAATCAAAATACTTCGGAATGTATATGAATCATGCCCTATGATTGCACCAATGTACATAATTATGATTCAATAAAATTATTAAAAAAAAAAAAGAAGAAGAAGAAGAAAAGAAAAAAAATGTCTTTTTATCCTTCGGGTAAATGGCTAGTAGTAAGATTATAGGATCAAATGGTAGTTCTACTTTTAGTTCTTTAAGGTGTCTTCATACTACTTTTTGTAGAGTTTGTACTTGTTTACAGTCCTACCAATAGTGTGTGAGTGTTCCTTTCTCTGTGCATCCACACCAGCGTCTGTTGCTTTGAGACTTTATATTATGAGTCATTTTCATTAGGGTTAGGTGATATCTCATTTTGGTTTTTTGTTTGTTTGTTTTGAGACATAGTCTCACTATGTCACCCTTGGTAAAGTGCTGTGATGTCACAGCTCACAGCAATCTCAAACTCTTGGGCTTAAGCAATACTCTTGCCTCATCCTCCACCACAATGCCGGGCTATTTTTTGGTTGCAATTGACATTGTTTACAGGCCTTGGCTGCGCTTGAACCCACCAGCCTCAGTGCATGTGGCTGATGCCCTGCTCTGAGCTATGGACGCTGAGCCTCTCAGTATGGTTTTGATTTGCATTTCTCTGATGATTAGAGATGTTGAGTGTTTTTTTCATGTGTTCATTGGCTATTAGTCTATCTTCAATGGAAAAGTTTCTATTCATGTCTTTTGCCCATTTTTTAATAGGATGCTTTGATCCTCTCGTTCATTTGCTTGAGTTCTTTGTAGATTCTGGTTATCAACTCTGGATATGTAGCATGCATATATTTGCTCCCATTCTATAGGTTGTCTGTTTGCTGAGTTGATTGTGTCCTTGGCTTTGTAGTAACTTTTTACCTTGATCAAGTTTCATTTATTTATTTGTGATTGCCATTGGGGTCTTCATAAATTCTTTGCCTAGGCCAATATCTGTAAGAGATTTTCCAACCTTTTCTTCTGGGATTCTTATAGTTTCATGTCTTAGGTTTAAGTCTGTTTCTATTATGAATTAATTTTTGTAAGTAATGAGAGGTGCAAGTTGTGTTTCTGACTTTTTTAGTCTGTCTCGTTTTCGAAACACCATTTATTAGATAGGGATTCTTTTCCCCAGTGTATGTTTTTGTCTGTTTTGTCAAAGATAGATGGCAGTACGAGGATGGTTTCATATCTGTCCTGATTCATAGGTTAATGTCTCTATTTTTATGCCAATACCATCCTGTTTTGATTACTGCAGCCCTATAGTATAGACTGAAGTCTGATAAAGTGATGCCTCCAGATTTGTTCTTATTATATAAGATTACATTGGCTATTTAAGGTCTTTTCTGATTCCATTCGAAGTGTAGAACTTTTTTTTTTTTTAGATTTGTGAAAAATGACATTGGTATTTTAATGGGGATTACATTGAATCTGTAAATCACTTTGGGTAGTATAGACATTTAAACAGTGTTGATACCATGAATATAGTATGTTTTTCCATCTGTTTACATCTTCTGTGATTTCTGAGTGTTTTAGAATTTTCTTTATAGAAGTCTTTTACCTCCTTTATTAAATATATTCCTAGGTATTTCATTTTCTTTAATGCTACTATGAAGGGTATTGTATCTTTGATTTGATTCTCAGCTACTGATTTCTGTACATTGATTTTATAACCTGAAGCATTACTGTATTTATTTATCATTTCCAGGTGTCTCTTGGTTGAGTCTTTGGAGTTTTCTAGGTGTAAAATCATATTGTCAGCAAAGAGTGATAGTTTGACCTCTTCTTTCCCCATTTGGATGCCCTTGATATCCTTCTCTTGTCTGATTTCTCTGAGCAGGACTTCAGCACTATGTTGAATAAAAGTGGAAATAGTGGGCAGCCTTGTCTGGTTCCAGTTCTAAGCAGGAATGCTCTCAGTTTTCCCCATTCAAAATGATGTTGGCTGTGGATTTGTTATAGATGGCTTTTATCATTTTTGAGATGTGTTCTGTCTATGCCTATATTCTTAAGTTGTTCTTATCAAAAAAGGTGTTATATTTTGTCGAATACTTTTTCTGCATCTCTGAGAGGATCATGTCTTTATTTTTGCTTCTATTTATGTGGTGAATTATATTCATATATTTGAACCAACTTTGCATCTCTTGGATGACTCCTACTTGGTCATGATGAATTATTTTTTTAATGTACTGTTGAATTTGGTTTGTTAAGATTTTATTGAGCATATTTGCATCTATACTCATAAGAGATATTGGTGTATATATAATGTATATATATTTATATTCTTTCCTAGCTTTGGTATCCAGGTGATATTTGCTTTGTGGAGTTGGTGAGGGTTCCTTCCTTTTCAAATGCTATATAATAATTTCTGTAATACAGGTACAAATTCCTTGTAGGTTTGGTAAAATTCAAGTGTGAGACCGACTGATCCAGGATTTTTTTTGATTAAAAGATTTGTTATTGTTGCTTCAATTTGGATGCTTGATACTGGTCTGTTCAGAAATTCTATTTCTGTCTGGTTGAGTCTAGGGAGGTAGTATGATTCCGAGAATTTGTACATTTCCTTCACATTTTCAAGTTTATGAGCATAGAGATTTTTATAGTATTCAGTGATAATGCTTTGTATTTTCTGTATCTGTTGTTTCTCTTTGTTCATTTTTGATTGAGCTTATTAGAGTCCTTTTTTATTTGTGGTTAATGTGGCCAAAGGCTTGTCAATTTTGTTGATCTTCTTAAACAATCAACTCTTTGCTTTATTAATCTTCTGTATGATTTCATTTAGTTTTGCTCTGATCTTTGTTTTTTCTTTTCTTCTGCTGGGTTTAAGATTGGTTTGCTCTTCTTTTCTCAGTTCATTAAGGTAATTTATTAGATTGTTGATTTGTGACCTTTCTGACTTTTGGATGTGGAAATTTAAGGCAATGAGTTTTTTTTATTAGGTATTGTTCTTAATTTGTTGAGGCATGTTTTTGTGGCCTAGGATATGATCAGTCTTGGAGAATGATCCATGACCTGATGAGAAGAACATATATTTAGTAGTATTGGAATGGACTATTCTGTAAATATCTGTTAAGCCCATTTGTTCCAGAGTCATGTTTAAGTGTAGTGTTTCTTTGTTTATTTTCTGCTTGGAAGATCTGTCTAGTTCTGTCAGTGGAGTGTTGAAGTCACTATCTATTACAAACCTGTTCTTTACCATTTTATTTAGATCGAGTAGGATTTGCTTTATAAATCTGGAAGTACCTGCGTTAGGTACATAAATATTTAGGATTGATATGTCTTCTTGTTGAATTGTTCCCTTTACCAATATACAATGATCATCTTTATCTTCCTTTACTTTTGTTGCTTTGAAGTCAATTCTTTTTCTTTTTTTTTTTTTGAGACAGAGTTTCGTTTTGTCGGCCTTAGTAGAGTGTTGTGGCATCATAGCTCAGAGCAACCTCACTCTCTAAGGCTTAAGCGATTCTCGTGCCTCAGCCTCCAGAGTAGCTGTGATTACGGGCACCCTGCCACAATGCCTGGCTATTTTTAGAGACGAGGTCTTGCTCTGGCTTAGGCTGGTCTCAAACCTGTGAGCTCAGGCAATTCACCTGCCTGAGTGCCTCCCAGAGTGCTTGGATTACAGGCATGAGCCATTGCACCCGGCCTAGAAGTCAATGCTTTCTATGATGAGAATTGCTATACCCACTTTCTCTTGGTTTCCATTTGCATGGGATATTGTTTTACATCCCTTTACCCTGAGTCTGGATGTGTCCTGTGAGTTAGGTGTGTTCCTGGAAACAGTAGATACTTGGCTTGTATTTTTTAAATCCATTCAGTCAGCCCATATTTCTTCAGTGGGGAGTTCAAGCCATTAGATTTGCTGAGAGACTTGTTAATTGGAGTGGATTTCTGTTTGTCACATTATATATAGAATTTTATTGCTTTGTTTTACCTTAGGCTGTTGTGGTATCTGGGCTTTGACCTCTAGTCAATCATGCTGTTTTGTGTATCCCACAGATCTGAGTACTTCTTGCAGGGCAGATTTGGTTGTGACAAATTTCCTCAAGACTAATTTAATTTTTCCACCAAATCTAAAATTTTGCAGGACACAAAATTCTAGGCTGGCAATTCTATTTACGAAGATTCAACATCCTTATTTTGAAGATCTCTATTCCTTTCTGGCTTATAAGGTTTCTACTAATAAATCTGCTATTATCCTGATGAATTTTCCTTTGTAGGTCAAATGTCGTTTACATCTAGCTGCTTATAGAATTTTTTTCTTTCATTTTGACTTTGGCCACATTACTCAGTGTCTTGGAGATGGTGTATTTGCAGGGAGTCTTCCTGGAGTTCAATGACCATCTAGTATCTGGATATCCAAAGCCCTAGTGATATTTGGGAAATTTTTTACAATAATATCATCAACCACAGTTCCCATGCCTTTAGCACTTTCTTCTTCCTTGGGCATACCTATGTAATTCATATGTTTATATGCTTTACATAGTCCCAAATCTCCCTGAGGGAGTGTTCTGCCTTTGCTCTCCTCTGCCTGTTTAAATGACCTGGTTAGCTAGAGAACCTTGCCTTCAAGGTACAAGATTTTTTCTTCACGGTTTAATCTGTTGCTGAAACTTTCCTCTATATTTTGAAATTGCCTGAATGCCTTATTCAGTTCTTTAATTAGGCTCCATTATATCTTTCCTAATATTGTCCAGTTCTTTGGTAACATTTTCATTAATTTGCTAAAACATTTCTTGGCCTTCTTTATCTTCAATTCCATTCATTTTTTTGCCATCCAGATTTTGAATTCCGTTTCTGTCATTTCAATAAATGTCTTTATACAATACAACCTCTGTAAGTTGACCACCCAAGGGACTGTAACAAACTGGTCAAAATACAAAGGTGATCAATATAAGGAACTAGGCCTACTGTGCTGATATGTACATATGGTGCATGCCAGATCTATGAAAATTAGGTCAGTTTAAGGAGGTGGTCAATATAGGGAGTTGGTCAACTACAGAGGTTCTACTATAGTTGGAATTCCCTGCTAGCAAAACCGGTGTTATTTAATAGTAGAGGATTCAGGATTCTTTGTGATCTAAAATAGCGTGGCTACTTACCATGTGACAAAGCAGTGTTGTAGTTCTATGTAGTCCTAAGAAACTAGATAATTATGTATACTGTACTTAGTTTATGGATTTCATTTTTTTTATGATTAGTTTTCTGAATGTATACTGTTGAGAGATGATTATGGGAAGTTTGGTTCAGCCCAGCCAATGATGGGATTCATAATAATAAGTAAATGAAAATATTCTGTTATTGATTTTACCACTGTGAGTTTTGTCTATATGAATGTCACTCTTACAGATACTAAACTAGAAATTTCCTGCTCAGTAGAGTTAAGCCTGGCTGACAGTGATCTGAAGGAAACCACTGCCAAAAAATTGTTCAGATTTGTCTGTAAATTAACATTAAAATTCATGTTTGGTATTCCCTTTGTTTTTAGCCACACTGAAATGTGTCACGTCCATAGGGAATATTGTAATTTAAAAAAGAAAGGCCAGGTGCTTGAATATAAACTGAATTTATTTCCCATTTTAAAAGCTTATATGAATTTGTAGTTATCCAAAGTAGAGTATTTTGTCACTTTAAAATTCCTCACTTATTAATATGCTACTAATTTATACTGCTTTTTGAAAATTTATAGGCCAGTTTTATTTACAAGATGAAATAGTAGCTATTCGTTGAGGGCATATGAGGTGCCAGGCATTGTATTGGGTTTCGTATATATAATCTCATTTAATACTCTAATAATCCTGTTGAATTCTTCTATCCATTTTATACATTAGGCATCTGAAACTTGGAAGGATTAACATAGCTGTTAAGGATCTAGGGAAAAGATGAGTAAATTTAAGGGACTAAATAGAAAAAAAATACTTAAAAGTTGAAGTGAGAAGTTGGGGAAACAAATACAATATATTTTTAATAACAATGGCAACAAAACAAGCAAGCAAAGAAGTTATACTAGATATTTATTAGTTTATTTTGAGATTATAGTCTGAATTCTTCTGCCTGACCTTCAATATTTTAACACTAGAACACATACCAGTTTCTCATATTCAAGAAAAATATATAAATATTTGCTTTCTTTTGCGTAACTCAGACATCTAAAAAGTAAATTGAGTACAGATCCTGCGTTCAAGGTGCCTGTTGATTAATAGAGGAAATTTTAAGATAGAATGAAGAATAATAATGCCTTTTGAGTGTTATAGATTAAGGACTGTGATGATTCAGAGGAGTATCAGCCAGGAATATCAGTGAAGATGGCATTTATACTGAGTCTTATAGCATAGGTAGAATTTGAGCACATGAATAATGATGGTCAGTAATTGAGCAAAGGCATAGAAAAAGGAAATTGAGAAACACAGAGGAAAGAGTAAGTAAGTTTGATTTCATAAGGTATCTGAAGAAGCATAAATGGTGGAAAGAAAATGGTTCCAATTATGGAAGGATTTTTTTTTTTATTTTTATTTTTTTAAGAGACAGAGTTTTACTTTGTCATCCTCGGTAGAGCACCTGTGGCGTCACAGCTCATAGCAACCTCAAACTCTTGGGCTTAGGCGATTCTCTTGCCTCAGACTCCCAAGTAGCTGGGACTACAGGTGCCCGCCACAATGCCTGGCTATTTTTTTGTTGCAGTTTGGCCAGTGCTGGGTTCGAACCCGCCACCCTCTGTATATGGGGCCGGTGCCCCATTCACTGAGCCACAGACGCCATCCTATGGAAGGATTTTGAATGTCAAGTTAAAGAGTTGGCTATTGTGTTGTAGACATATCGGGGAGGGAGACAGATATGTTAGAGATATACATGTTATTTTTCAATATAATGTAAAACAGTGCTTACTGCTATAGAGTGCTAATTTACATAGGTTGGTGAAGGAAGGCCCTTCTGAGGGATGGTGTTTGAAAAGAAACCTGCATGAAGTGAGGGAGAGAGGCATGTGAAAATCTGGGAGGAAATAAATACCTTCCAAAAAGAGTGAAAATAAGATTGATGTGTTTGAGAAACAGTGGAGAGGACTCTGGCTGGGAGTGAGTGTCAGTGAGGAAAGAGGGGGAGGAATGTGGTTCAGGAGATAGCTAGCAGCTACAATTGACTTGGGGTAGAAATGAGAATGACAGGCAGAGATGAGAAAGTTACAAGAAGATTTGAAATGCAGTATTCATGTATCAGGTACCTGAAAATGTAAGACAGGTTTTTTTTTTTTTTTTTTTTGTAGAGACAGAGTCTCACTTTATCACCCGTGGTAGAGTGCTGTGGCGTGACACAGCTCACAGCAACCTCCAGCTCCTGGGTCTTGGAATTCTCTTGCCTCAGTCTCCCGAGTAGCTGGGATTACAGTCGCACGCCACAACACCCGGCTTGTTTTTTGTTGCAGTTCTGCCGGGGCCGGGTTTGAACCTACCACCCTGGTACATGGGGCCAGTGCCCTACTCACTGAGCCATAGGCACCACCCTAGGTTTGAGATTGATACTAACACATTAAAACATTGCTTAAGAAAAATTTATAGCATATGCAAGTAAAGAATAGAATAGTAAATAAATTTCCATATATTCATCATCTGAGTGCAGAAATTATCCAAATTTTACTACATTGTTTTCTCTATCCATTTATGACAACAGGTTTGAGAAGCATCTTCCTACTAAAACCATGAAATTGCCAAGATAGATGGAATAAAGAAAAAAATCAAGGCTACAAACAATTAGCATTTACAGCATATTTCAACTCTCTCAATCATGGTCTGCTTTAGAAAAATGTAGTTAGGGTACCCATAGTGATAAGGTTATGAAGAATAGCTGTGCTGGTAAATACTAGTGTTACTGGAGCTACTCCAGTATTTTTTCTGGTCTTGGACTGAAAACAATATGCTATAATTATAATATCTTATATGATGTTTTCATATTACAGGGTAGATTAACATTTGATTCTTATTATAGCTGTATGATATATAAATTAGGTTAAAAATTCCATTTTATAAATGAAGAAATTGAAAGTTACAGAAATAAAATGACTCTGTAAAGTATAAAAAGGGGCAAAAGTGGACCTTACATCCATGTCGCTAATACTTTGATTAGTTTTTCTTGATTAGAAGAAGAACTACCTGCAGTAGGCTTATTCACCTAATACTTTGAACTATGTCGAATTAACATTCTATAATAAATACACTTAACACTTTAAAGGTCATATTTTTACTATGACTGTTTGAATTATATGTTTTCAAAGACTATTTGAATTATGTGTTTTAATATAATTGCTTAGTTTTTATAGATAAAAATCTGAATAATTTCATCTGACATAGAGGGCATTTGTGCTTTTTTGTATTGGAACAAAATATGGTCTTTGTTGAGATGCGTAATTAGTCTACAAAGCACTGCGAACTTCATTGTTTGAAGCCATAACTGGAACAGTTAGGTTGAATTAGCTTCTCTTCTTTCTTCTTTCACTATTCACTTTTTTCCACTGCTTTGTGTAGAATTGACTGAAATTAAGAATTTAGTCTTTTAAGTTAGAAGAGTTGGTAGCAGGACAAAATACCTACTGAACATATACAGTCATTGTCCAGAGCATTAAAAATGTTTCACAATACTTTTTATTGCATTTTAAAATAACTTTTTAAGGCTGGGTGCGGTGGCTCACGCCTGTAATCCTAGCATTCTGGGACGCTGAGGCAGGCGGATTGCCTGTGCTCAAGGGTTTGAGACCAGCCTGAGCAAGACCAAGACCCCATCTCTAAAAATAGATGGGTTTTGTGGCGGGTACCTGTAGTCCCAGCTACTCGGGAGGCTGAGACAAGAGAATTCCTTGAGCCCAGGTGTTTGAGGTTGCTGTGAGCTATGATGCCATGGCACTCTACTGAGGGCAACAAAGTGAGACTCTGTCTCAAAAAAAAAAAAAAAACTTAAAAAAGATAATAGAAACACCTGGAAAAACTTTAATCTTATTATTGTACTACTTTGGTTTTGCTCGGATTGAAGATTAATGTTAAATGTATGTGTTTTAGAAGATATAATGCCTTCTATTTTTAGTTCTACACGTCTAAAAAGGCTAAGACAGGTCCTTTAATATCCTTTCTATAAAGTTTCTGCATTGTTTTAAGCATTTTAGAAATTAAGTTTCACCGCAAATAATCTAGTGTATTGATAGCAGCAAGAACCTTATTTTTAGCATGCCTTTCTTTTGCATTATTAAGATAGTTTTTAGTCTTTGGTAGAGCCTTTGTTAATGATGTCTCTTTTATTTTCCATATGGTATTCACCTATAAGTGCTAAACTGTCAGCTGTTATATTATGGTATAAGTAGCACAAGAAAAAGATTATATGAACATTTTTCTTTTAGCCCTAGGACTAAAGGACAGGTAAAGAAAGGATTTTAGACAAGGAGTTGAATTGTCACAGAGGAGTTACTGTGTATCCTGAGGATTAAGATCGTGAAGATTTGTCTACTGGCCAAACTGGCCAGTGTGAAGGAAGAACGTGATAGGAGAAGTAGCTAGAGAAGCAAGTGGGGGTTAAACCGTAAGCAGTTTTATGGGCCACATTGTCACTATTGTACTGCTGAGAAAGTTTGCTGGAATGCTATTTGATCCGCCAAAAGAAGGCAGGGGGAGCTGGTCTCCTCTACTGCAATTGAAAGGGTTGTAGTTATGACATTTAGAGTAAATATTATGACCCATGAAGCCAGTTAGTCTAAGAAACAATATGACATGAGGCTGTTTACAGTTTCTCAACTTGACATGACTAATGTATTTGGTTGGATAATTTTTTATTGTGGGGGATTGTTCTGTACAGCATTATACAATCCCTGGCCTCTACCTTCAAAATGCCAGTAGCACACTAGTCCCAGCCACAACAAGCAGACACTGCTAAATGTTTGGGGGCAGAAGGGTTGTCCAAAAACTACCCTTCACAACCTCTGTTTGAGAACCACTGAGCTATCAGGATCAATGGTAGTGCATGCATATTTTCCAAGAATTGATGCTGTTTTCAGCAATAGGCTTGTTACTCTGGAACTTCTGGTTCCCAGGTATGCTAGTTTAATTCTTCAACTGCCAACTGCTAGGAGGAGGAAGTTCCTGGATGTAGCTGTCTCTAGGGCTCTGAAATTAGCAGAAAGCCCTAGTGAAATAAATGGAGATGATGCTTCAATCTTGAGTTGTGGGAGTGAATGGACAGTAAATTAAGACAGGTGCCACTCTTTAACTGTGGAGGATGATCTGGAAATAGAAGAAACAACAGTATAAGTTGTCAACATCAAGAAAGCAGTGGGCTTGATACATAGTATGTAGTATTGGTTGGAAAGTCCCATTCATGTATTTTAGTCACTTTTTAGAGAGGCACCATAATGTAGAAACTCAAACCAGTTTGCCAGGTTTGAATCACCAGTTCATCACTTTCTGGCTGTGTACTATTAATCAAATTTCCTAATCTTTCTGTTTTCTTGTGAGACAGGAATAATGTAGGTACTTGGGTCCTAGGTAGTTGTGAGGCTAATTGAGATAACGCACATAAAGCAAGTAGAATTAAATCAGTTAATATGTGAAAAACTCATAGAACAGTGCCTGACACATAGTAAGTACTCATTAAGTGTAGGCTCTTACTGTTGTAGTGTTAGGCCTAGTGGGCCTAGGCTATAATGGAAAAATACCAGTTAACTCCTGGCAAATTGCTAGACTGCAAGCTTTCAAAAAAAAAGTAAATAAATAAAATAAGTATAGTTCACTCCCAAGATAAATGAAAAAATACTAATTGATTTCTTGCTTCTAGTTCACTCCCAGTTTCTTGCTTGGCTAACTCCCTGGGAAACGAACTGGGAGGCATCAAATGTCCCTGAACTGACCTTTAAACAATACCAGGTGGGGAAAGTACTGAAACTAAGATGTATGGGGGGAAAGTACTGAAACTAAGATGTATAAGGGGAAATATTAAAATAAAGACATATGACATATAATTAACTAACCACAAAATTCTGCTTCTGTACAGTGCTTGCTTGCTATCCTACCCAATGTACCTGGACAGCCTGCGTGCCAACTTGGATGCAGACCAAGCCTTAAAAACCTGACCCCTTAAACACTTGGGGCTGCTCTCAGAAACCCCATGTTGGGACACTGAGGCAGTCACCAACCAGACTCCTCTTTAAATTTAACTTGGCAGTGTAGTCTTTGTGGAACTCTTGGGTGCAACAGTATGGCTTCATTTGCAAGAGAATGCATTATTTAAATTAGTTCAATTTCTTTATCTTTCCAGGCCTCAGTCTTCTCATCTGTTAAAATTATGAAAATCAGACTTGGCGCCTGTGGCTCAACGGCTAAGGCGCCAGCCACATACACCTGAACTTGCAGGTTGGAATCCAGCCCAGGCCTGCCAAACAACAATGATGGCTGCAACCAAGAAATGGCCGGGTGTTGTGGCGGGCGCCTGTAGTCCCAGCTACTTGGAAGGCGGAGGCAGGAGACTCGTTTGAGCCTAGGAGTTGGAGGTTGCTGTAAGCTGTGACGCCACAGCACTCTGTCCAGGGTGACAACTTGAGGCTCTGTCTCAAAAAAAAATAAAAATAAATAAATAAAATTATGAAAATCATATTTACCTCACAGGGCCCTTGTGAGGGTTAAATGAAATAATTTCTGCAATGTGATTAGCACAGTGCCTAGTGTTTAATAAAAAGGATACCGTTTTAATGATTATACTTGGTATTCTAGGAAGCTATGTAGCTACTGACCAAGTTTCACAGCCTTCTGACATTCTGAAAAGCTCAAAAGCATTCATACAGATATTAGAAGACCATTTTCGGTTATCTACTAACTGTAAGTCTGATTTCAAACTCTTGTGTTGCAAGCAATTAAGAAACCAGCTTCAGGTCCTTTCCTCAGAAAAAGGACTTATTAAGAGGATATGGGATAGCATATAGAATTGTTAGGAGAGTTGGATCCAGGCCACTCATCTATGAATATTGATCCAAATCATTATTCGCTATGGTCCTATGAGGATGCCAAAGTGTTTAGCACCAGATGAAGATTGCACTGTCAGTACCTCCAGCTCTGGTGACTGACCGGCTGCTGCTACTAGTGCTATGGCCACTGCTAACCCAGAAATTTGATCTTGCTGCAGTTGATACTACCCATGAGTGAGTTCCTTGATAATCCTTCTTACCACTAGTTTATAAGTCCGTGGCAAGCACCTTTGATTTGGCAGAGTTTAGGTCGGAATGGCAGTGCCTTAGAGCTTGAGAAACATATTTACATAGATAGTACTTATTGTATTCCAGGCACTTTTTCTAAGAACTTCTTATATATTTTATTTGATGGTATAGCAAATGCTATTTGGTAGGTACTATCATTTTACAGATGAGGAAAGAGAGCTTTAGGAACATGCCTGAGGTTCATAGCTACTCAGGACGTGAGCCATGAATTGAACCAAAGCATCTGACTCCAGATATTTGCTTGTTTGTCAGTATCTTGAGATTGTATATAATACAAGGCAGGCTCTACCTTCCCCCAAGCCTCACAATGTGGAGGCTTTCCCCAACTTTGGTTGGCTACAGGGTTGGGCAGCCAAAAAGAATGAGATATACGTAATTCTTGGCTAATGTCTGACTTGGCAGACCAGTTATGCCTCTATTACTGTTACCAAAGATCTATGATGCGGAACAGGGGGATATTTTTTTCTTCCAGATTGCATTTTATGCTTTGTCATTCTTTAGATATTCTCCTTTCTTTAGATACTCTCTTAGAGGCAATATTTCTGATTTTCAGACTCTGGATCAAACAGGGAATGTATGTTTGTAAATGATATTTAGAACTGTGCAGTAATTTTTGTAGTGAAAGAGTGTTGTTATAATTTATATTTTGTGGGTAAGACATATTTTGGAAAATGACACACTTTTTTTGGTAGGGTTTTGGGACTGCAAGTCAGGCCCTCCTTGTAGTTGGGTACTGTGATCAGGTTCTCCCCCTACCAGACTGATGTGGTTCTCTGTGATTAGATTTTGGGCTTGCAGGAAAAATAGGTCCTCTGCTATTAGAGATGATAAAATGGAATATTACCTTTTGTCAAAATAAATCAACAGTTTATGAGGTAAATTTATATATAATATAAATGCACTCATTTTATGTAAACTTGGGAAAGTATAATCACAATCAAAATCCAGAGTATTGGCTCGGCGCCTGTGGCTCAACGGGCTAAGGCGCCACTTACACCTGAGCTGGTGGGTTCGAATCCAGCCCGGGCCCGCCAAACAACAATGACAGCTGCAACCAAAAAATGGCTGGGTGTTGTGGCAGGAACCTGTAGTCCCAGCTACTTGGGAGGCAGAGGCAGGAGACTCGCTTGAGCCCAGGAATTGGAGGTTGCCATGAGCTGTGATGCCACAGCACTCTTGGGTGACAGCTTGAGGCTCTGTCTCAAAAAAAAAAAAAAAAAAATCCAGAGTATTTCCATCACCCTAAAGCTTCTTGTGCCCCTTTGCAATCAGTTCTCTCCTATACCACCTCTATCCCTAGGCAATCACTGATCTGTCATAACAGATTAGTTTTGTATGTCCTAGAATTCTGTACAAAGGAAATCATATAACATATATACTTTTGTGTCTGGCTTTTTTGACTCAGCATAGTGTTTTGAAATTAGGAGTTGTTGCATGAGTCAGTAGTTCATTCCTTTTTATTACTGAGGAATATTTCATTGTGCAGGTCTACACAATGTATTTACTCATTAACCTTTCATAGACTTTTTCTCTAATTTTAGGTTCTGATGAATACAGCTGCTATGAATACATATATATAAGTCAGGACATTTGTTTTCAGTGCTCTTTGGTAAATGCTTATGTGTAGTGTGGCAAAATCATATGGTCAAGTGTATATATTTACTTTTATAAGAAATTGCTAAAGAGTCCTCCAAAATGAAGAACTGTGTTTTGCTGTCTGTAACGCACACATTTTTGCCCAAATTTTTGAGGGAAAAATAAGGGCGCACATTACATATGGGTAGTACTAATTCCATATCTATATAAAAGTTTTTAATTCTTTTATTTATGCTTATATGTTAAAAGTGTAACTCTGAGTAACAATAAATATCATTATGCAAAATAAAACCTTGGGATATGGTAATTGATTTTGTTGATCTTAACCATGAACTGTGACAAAAGCATTTTCAGCCAACAAAGAGTGACATATTTCTGTTTGTACACATTAGATGGGAGCTAGCAATCTATAAAATTATTGAAAAATCCCGTGAAAAATGTTGAAACGGTTTTCATAACATTGCATACTTTAACAGTTACTAAGTATGATAAGGAGCATAGCACCAAAGCTGCTTAAGAGGTACTTCGGACCACCTTTATTTTAAATAAAATTCCTTAGATCATGATATGTTAAAAAATAAATGCTAAAATTCCTTTATAATACAAAAAACAAGTACCTAAATACAAACACATAAAAATTTGAATTAAATTAAACATGGGCCAGGTGTGGTGGCTAACGCCTGTAATCCTACCACTGTGAGAGGCTGAGATAGGTAGATGGCTTGAGCTCACGAGTGAGATTGCTTGAGCTCACGAATTCAAGACCAGCCTGAGGAAGAGTGAGACCCCCTTCTCTAAAAGATAGCCAGGCCTTGTGGTGGGGGCCTGTAGTCCAGTGGCTCTCAACCTTTCTAAAGTTGCGATCCTTTAATACAGTTCCTGATGTTGTGGTGACCCCCAACCATAAAATTATTTTTGTTACTACTTCATAACTGTAATTTTGCTACTTTTATGAATCATAATGTAAATATCTGATATGCAGGATGTATTTAGGCGATCCCTGTGAAAGGGTCGTTTGACCCCCAAAGGGGTCATGATCCACAGGTTGAGAACCGCTGCTAGTCCCAGCTACTCGGGAGGCTGAGGCAAGTGAATCGCTTGAGCCCAGGAGTTGGAGGTTGCTGTGAGCTATGATATCACAGCACTCTACCCAGGAAAAATATAAACAAAATATAAATAAATAAAAGATTATAAATATATGAATTATATATTTATAATTTATATTGTATATTTATTATAAATATAAATAAAACAAACATTTTTTTTCCACTTAAGTAGATATGTATTGGTATGTTATTGTGGTTTTAGTTTGTATTTTCTTGGTAACTAGTGATCTTGAGCATCTTTTCATGTAATTATTTGCTATTCACATATTTTCTGAAGTGTCCATTAAAATTTTGGCCAATTTTTGTTCATGTTCTCTTATTATTGAATTGGAAGAGTTACTTATAAAGTTTGAGAATCAGTCATTTATCAGATATAGATATTACAACTAATTTTCTTACTTTCTGTGGCTTGCTTTTTCCTTTTTTAATGATATCTTTTGAAAAGAAGTTTTAATTTTGATGCAATACAGGTTATCAGTTTTTTCTTTACTGTTTTTGCACATTCTGTCTGACCAGAGAAGTAGTTTTCTACCAGAAGGTTATGACTCAGTATTATCCCTCCTAAGATAACCACTCTTCTACCTACTGTCATCACTACTTACTGGTTTTCTTTTTGAGTTGAATGATACACTATGAACTCTTTGGTTCTGGCTTCATTTGCCGAATATTGTATCTGAATGTTCAGCATGTCCATGTTTTTTGTTTGTTTGTGAGACAGACTCTCACTTTGTTGCCCAGGCTAGAGTGCTGTAGCATTTGCCTAGCTCATAGGAACCTCAAAGTCCTTGGTTCAAGTGATCTTTCTATCTCAGCCTTTGGAGTAGCTGGGACTATAGGCACCTGCCACAACGTCCAGCTAATTTTTCTATTTTTAGTAGAGTCGGTGTCTCACTCTTAATCAGGCTGGTCTCAACATCCTGAGCTCAAACAATCCTCCTGCCTCAGCTTTCCTAGTGTTAGGATTATAGTCATGAGCCACTGTGCCCACCCTGTCCATATTTTTTGGTGCAGAAGTTCGTTTTGTTGTTGTGCGGTATTCCATTTGTTAACTCTCCCACAATTTATTTGAAGGACATTAGGATTGTTTCTGGTTTGGGGCTATTTTGAAAAAAGCTGCTGTGAATACTCTTATATTTGTCTTCTGATGGGCATGTATATTTATTTTTCTTGGGTGTATTTCTTAGGAGTAAAATTGCTAGGTTTTAGGTATATGTTTAATAGTACTGTGAAAAACTGATTTTACCAAGTTTTACTTCCACCTCTTGGTTTTGTCAGTTCTTCTTCTAATTTTGGCCATTCTAATGGGTGTATGTAGTATCTTATTTGTAGTTTTAATCTGTATGACAAGTTGAGCTGAGTGACTTTGTAGACCTTTCTCCATACTAAGGTTTTCTGTTTGTTTTTCAAAGTGGCAAAGATTATGGCTGTAGGTAACACAAGGCCTTAATAATAGTAGGTGTTCTTGGGTTTTTATGTAAATACAATGAATATTTGTATAGCTGATTTTTCTGCGTTCACCTTCCCCTCTTTTCTAGAACATGCTGACAGCACTGGTTCTCACTTGGCTGCACCTAAGAATTACTTGTCTATTATATAGGAATTTCCTGGGACCCATCATTAAATCATGATCTCTGAAGAGAGGTTAAAAAGCTCCCTGGATAGTTCTAAGATGCAGAATGTGTTAGTCTATTTTTGTATTGCTATAAAAGAATACCTAAGACTGAGTAATTTATAAAGAAAAGAGGTTTATTTGGCTCATGACTTAGCAGACTATTCAGGGAGATGGCCACCAGCTTCTGCTTCTGGTAAGGACATTAGGGAGCTTCCAATCAAGGTGGAAAGCAAAAGGTATCAGACGTGTCACATGGCAAGGGAAAGAGTAGGAGAGAGTCCATGTTCTTTTAAATAAGTCAATTCTCACATGAACTAATAAAGTAAGAACTCACTCATTATCACAGGGCCAGCACCAACCTGTTCGTGAGGAATCCACCCCATCACCCAGCTGCCTTCCAGATTCAATACTGGGAATCAAATTCAACATGAACTTTGGAGGGGCCAAATATCCAAACTATTTCACAGAGGGTTGAGAATCACTGGCATATATGAATGAAACATTCCATTGCCTCTCCAGAGGACTTGCTGTGCCTTTTAGAAATGAAGCACCAACTGTAAAAATCTTTATTAGGGATGTGTATGTTAATTTATTCCCACCTTTGACCCATTGAAAGGATTTAAGAAGCTAGTTTCCAGCTTTCACTATTTTGGTTGTATAATATAGACTAATTCTTGATGTCAGTTCCACTCTCATGTTTTTTGATTTTGCATTTTTCTTCATATTACAAGGCTAATTCTACTTTTTCTTTTTTTTTTTCTTTCTTGAAACATTCTCACTTTGTCCCCCTGGTAGAGTGCTGTGGCATCATAGCTCACAGCAACTTCAAACTCTTGGGTTCAAGTGATCCTCTTGCCTCAGCCCCCCAAGTAGCTGGGACTACAGGCGCCCACCACAATGCCCAACTTTTTGTAGAGGCGAGGTCTTGCTCTGTCTAGCTTAGGCTGATCTTGAACTTGTGAGCTCAGATGATCTCCCGCCTCAGCCTCTCAGAGTGCTGGTATTATAGGCATGAGCCACCGCGCCCGGCCCTAATTCAACTTTTTTTTTTTTTTGTGGAGACAGAGTCTCACTCTATCGCCCTCGGTAGAATGCTGTGGAGTCACAGCTCACAGCAACCTCCAGCTCTTGGGCTTAAGCGATTCTCTTGCCTCAGCCTTCCAAGTAGCTGGGACTACAGGCGCCGCCCCCTAATTCTGCTTTTAAAGTACATTCTACTACATATGAATCAAGAAAATCACTTATTATAAGACAAATGTACTTTTTTTGTTAGTACATAAAGCAGTATCATAGTTACATAGGAGTATTTGCTCAGTTTTGATCTTCTCAAACATGATTGTGGTATTAGAATGTATTTGAAATTAACAAGGAACAAAAGAAAAGACCTGTAATTTTGTTATTGCTTTATAAAAAGTGAATAAAATGTATTCAGCGTTTTGTTCCTGAATATAATAGTAAATCCAACTTCCTATTGGTATATAGGTTTGCCGCATGAGAATATTTTTAGATCATCTCCAAATAGGTACCATCATTACCTGGAATGTGATATCCACATATATTGAATTTTCAAAGATTCCAAAAATTGATTCCAAAAATTCCAAAGATTGAACTATTGTAGAGTACATACTTTTAATTCAGTGGTGGCTAGTGATTGTTTTTACTAAACTGCAAAAGCTGATTATTAAGATTTCAAGAACTTGTAAGCCAGCTGTTAAACAAGCCATTATTTTTAAAATTATAAATTTAGGCTGGGCACGGTGGCCCACACATGTAATCCTAGCACTCTGGAAGGCAGTGGATTGCTTGAGCTAAGGAATTGAAGACCAGCCTGAGCAGCAGTTAAGACTCTGTCTCTAAAAATACCTGGGTGTCATGGTGAGCACCTATAATCCCAGCTACTTGGGTGGCTGAGGCAAAAGAATCCCTCGAGCCCAAGAGTTTGAGATTGCTGTGAGCTGTGACAAGAAAGCACTCTACCCACTATACCAAGGGCAACAAAGTGAGACTGTCTCAAAAAAAAAAAAAGAATAAAATTACATAAACTTACAATTAGATACATATATTAAAAACAAAGATAATACATACTAAAAACTAGTTCTGAAATATTTTACTGTCTTTTGCTGTTACTTGTGCTCTTGAGGTTATTTGTTTCTTATGGTGTTTCTGTGATAGAAGTACCAGTGATTGATGTACTACTGCTTAGCTATCCCTGCTTTTGGATTCAGCAAGGTCATCTTGGAAGCTCAAAAATGGCCACATGGCTCTGTGCCTGTAGCAGGGTGGTTAAGGAACCAGGCATATACACCAGGATGGCGAGTTCGAACCCGGCCACCAGCTAAAAACAACAATGACAACTGTAACAAAAAATAACCATGTGTTGTAGCAGGTACCTGTAATCCCAGCTTCTTGGGAGGCTGAGGCAAGAGAACCAAGAATCGCTTAAGCCCAAGAGTTTGAGGTTGCTGTGAGCTGTGACACTACAGCGCTCCACTGAGGGCAACATAGTCAGACTCTGCCTAAAAAACAAAAAAAAAAAAAAAAAGGCCACAGCAGGAGTACTGATACCATAAAATGGGCAAACATTGAAGTGAGGACTTTTTTTTTTCTTTTTTGTTTTGTTTTTTTTTGTTTTTGAGCCAGAGTCTCACTATGTCACCCTCGGTAGAGTGCTGTGGTGTCACAGCTCACAGCAATCTCAAGCTCTTAGGCTTAAGCATTTCTCTTGCCTCAGCCTCCCAAGTTAGCTGGGACTACAGGTGCCCACCACAGCACTCGGCTATTTTTTTGTTGTAGTTGTCATTGTTTAGCTGGCTTGGGCAGGGCTCAAACCCACCACCCTCAGGGTATGTGGCCTGCGCCCTACCCACTGAGCTATGGGCACCACATTTTTTTTTTTTTTTTTTTGTAATTTGGAGAATGGTTTGCTAAACATTTACTAGCATACAGCTGGAAGCATCATTTTTATTCAGTGAATGCCTATTATGTGGTTGCTACTCTTTATAAGTGCTTTAAGTACATCTTTATTTAATTTCCTGAAGAGTTATTTGAGATGTGTATATTTTCTGAATTTTATAGATGAGAAAATAAGATTAACTAATGACAGTCACAAAGCAGCTGTTACAGTGTACAATTGGGATTTTTAACACAGGTCTATTGTACTGCAAAGTCCCTATCTTTCTCATTATACTTAAGTGGTCTCTCTGAGGCTTTGGAGTAAATCTTATAGAAAAGAGACCATTTGAATTGAGCTTTAAGTTATGGGCAGGTTCTTATTAGATTCCAAAGATGGGAGAATATTTTAAACATTGGCAACAATTTAACGAATGTTCGCAGATATTGAAGGGCTTCTCATGTTCCAGAAATGACAAGTAGTAAATGCAGTATTAAGAGATCTGTAGAACAGTAAAGAGAGGTAAACCTCAGAAAGTTGATTGGACTCTGTTGTGAAGGACCTTAAGTAACATGACTCTTAGTACAAAAGAGACACTATTTTTTTTTTTAAAGGACATAATTATTCCCCCAAAGCCTTTGGGTAATTATTTTGGGTGTCCACCTTAAATTTAAATTCAATTTCAATTTAAAGAATGCATGAGGTATCATGGAGTTTTTGGTTTGAGGCCCCATTTTGCTGATTTGTGTGTTGGCCATTAATTTTCAGTACTATAATTGATGGTTAGTAAACAATGTTCCCCAAAGTGGGTCATTCTTTAGTGGGAAAGGGAAGGTAGAGATAATAGTGGAATGTTTGTATATCTTTTGCAAATGGGTATTCTTATTATCTGCTTTATGGTACAGAGTGGTATTGGTTTTTCACTGTATTTTTCATTTCAGAACATCTGTTTATACATAAAGTCACAAACTAGAGCAATACATAGTTCCACTGCTATAATTTTCTCTGCCGTGTCTGCATCATGAACCGTGTACTCCTTGTGCCCTAGAATCTTTTTTGCGGTATCCCCTGCTTTTTAATGTTCCACAGACTGCTTCACTTGTGTTTTCCTCTTGTCACTCTTTTCAGTTCATGCCATCCACATCCCTGCCGTTATAACTTCCAGATTTATGTCTTCAGCCTGGAGCTCTAGACCTGCATTTCAAAAGTCTTAGTGTATTGGTGGACTTGGATACCCTAGAAACATTTTCAAAGTCAGAATGTCTACAACTGAATTCATTCTCTGAACCTCCTGCTTTTCCTACTTTGGTGAGTGACACATTCACTTTCTAGTTGCCCAAGCTGCAAGTTGGGGGGTGGGTAACAGGGGAGGTAGGTCCTTCTAGATCCCTCTTCCATTTTCACCTCCCACACTCTGCCTCCTTAATATCTCTTGAATCTACCTTTTTCTATTCACAGAACTTTAATTCTGATCTTTATGATTTCTTGCCTGGACTGTAAAATAGCTTTCCTACCTTCATTCTGTCAATCTCAGAAACAGAAACCTCAGAAGCCTGTTTCAGTTCTCCTCTTATCCATGCCGTTCCGTATAAGATCTCATGCCTCAGATGTTGGGGTTTCTCAGAATATACTCTTCAGACACCTTTTTAAAAAAAATTTATACAAACTTTCTAGGGCAGGGGTCAGGCCAAATCCATGCTCATTCATTTATATAGTATCTGTGGCTGCTTTTGTTTTATTTATTTGGAGACAGAGTCTCACTCTGTCGCCCTGGGTAGAGTGCTATGGCATCATAGCTCATAGCGACCTCAAACTCTGGGGCTCAAAGCAGTTCTCTTGCCTCAGCCTTCCAAGTAACTGGGACTACAGGTACCAGGCACCACACCTGACTAGTTTTAGTAGAGATGGAGTCTTGGTCTTACTTGGGCTGGCCCTGAACTCCTGCACTCAAGCAGTTCATCTATCTCTGCCTCCCAGAGTGCACTATGCTAGGCCCTATGGCTGCTTGTAGGCTACAATAGCAAAATTGAGCAGTTGCAACAGAGATGTTAGCCCACAGATCCTAACCTATTACTCTTTGACCCTCTGTAGAAAAAGTTTGTTGACTCATGTTCTAGGTGATCTCATCCAAAGAGATTTAAATGCCATCTATACACTAATGTCTTTCATATTTCTTATTCTTGACTTCAAGCCATGTAATTAATTGTTATATTGTATTTTTAAATTTTATATTAATTTTTGTCATTGTATCATTGTTTTTAATTGTATTGTTTTCCTGAATATTTTCAACCCAAGTTTGGTTGAATCCATAGATGGAGAACCCACAAATACGGAGGGACAACTGCATTTTAGAAAACAGCTTGTGGAAGGTTAAACTGAAAGGAAAGAAGAACAGACAGACTATTCAAGCTTTTCTCTGGAGTTTAGGCTTATATATCCAATGCACCTGCTTTCTCCTTTTGAATGTGTAATAGGCTATAAACCTAGTATGCTGTAAACAAAATTGTTGGTATTTCCCCTACATCGTGCTCCTCTTCCACTCTTTCCCTGGTCTATTAATGGGAATTTCATCTTCCCAGCTATTCAGGCCAAAAGTCTTATCCTTGACCTTCCCTTTTCATATCACACATCTGTCTATAAGGACTTCCTGTTCCTGTTGGCTTTACCTTTAGAATATATTTGGAATCCAACCACTTCTTATATCCACTCTGCTCCAAGCCACCATCCTTTCTTGTCTAGTTTATTCCAGAAAGCTCCTAATTCTACTCCTTGCTTCTGCTTATTATTAATTCAACAGAGCAGCAAAAGAACAATCCTTTTTAAACATAAGTCAGATTGTTTCACTCCATTGTTCAAAACTGTCAGGTGGCTTTCTCATCTCCTTCAGAAAAGTTCCAGAGTTCTTATGGTGGTCTCTAAAGCTATACATGTTCTTTCTCCTGGCTGCCTCTCTGCCATTTCCTGCTGTTCCCCTCTTGCTTCCTCCCCTCAAGCCACATGGCCTTCTCATCTGTCACCCCTTAAAAAGCTGAACATGATCCCTTCTCCTGTATTTGTACTTACTATTTCCTCTACCCAGAACTACTCCTACTTCATCACTCTCCCCCTTTGTCAGGGCTCACAAAAATATGATACCTCTTCTGAGGTTTTCCCTGACCACCCTATCTAAAACAGTACAACTATGAACACGTTGAGTAACGTGCATTTAAATTTCCATTGTTTCTTCTCATGATTCGATAGCTCCTTTATATTTAGTGCTGAATAGTATTCTATTTATGAATGTAACAAGTTTATCCATTCACCTACTGAAGGACATAGTGTTTTCTTCTAAATTTTGGTAACTATAAGTTAACCCCCTATCAACATCTGTGTGCAGATTTTTCTATAAGTTTTCAGTTCATTTGGGAACATATCAAATGAATGATTGCTAGATTGAATGGTAAGAGAATATTTAATTTTGTAAGTAACTGCCAAACTATCTTTCACAGTGGCTGTACCACGTTGTATTCCCAACCAGACATGAGAGTGAGTTCCTGTGGCTCCACATCCTGTCATCTTTTTCTCTTAATGCAAAAACCAAAATATATTCCCCCCTCAAAAAAATTTTTAATATGTCTATAGTGACTTAGGATGTTGAACATCTTTTCATATGCTTACTTGCCATCTGTATATTGTCTTTGATGAAATATCTATTTAAGTCTTTTGCCCATTTTTTAATTGGGTTATTTGTTTTCTTATTGTTGAGTATTGAGTTCTTTATATATTTTTAGGGATGTCCAACCTGAGGCTCACAGTCTACATGCAGATTATTTGAGGTTTGTTTTGCCTGTGTTGTCGGAAGTCATGAAAATTATGCACTGACTGTTTTTTGACTCACCATCTTTTATTAGTGTCTGTTATTTTATTTTACTTTACTTTTACTTAACTTTTTAGTTATTTTTTGGGACAGAGTCTCACTCTATTGCCCAGGCTAGAGTGCCATGAGGTCAGCCTAGCTCACAGTAACCTCAAACTCCTGGGTTCAAGCCATCCTCCTGCCTCAGCCTCCCAAGTAGCTGGGACTACAGACCCTACCACAACACCTGGCTAATTTTTCAATTTTTAATAGAGAGCAGATATTAGTCTTACTCAGACTGCTTTCAAACTCCCAAGCTCAAGAGATCTTCCTGCCTTGGCTTCGCAGAGTGGTAGGATTACAGGCATGAGCCACGGCACTGGGTCACATTTGTGTTTTTAATGTGGCCCCAGGCAGCTCTTCTTCTTCCAGTGTGTGGCAGGAAGAAAAGGGTTGAATACCCCTGACAGTTACTTATCAGATGTGTCCTTTACAAATGTTTTCTCCCAGGCTGTGCCTTGTCTTTCCATTCTCTTGACATTGTCTTTTACAAAGCAGAAAATTTCATTTAACTTAATTTAAATTTTTTTTTTTTTTTTTTTTTGGAGAGAGAGAGTCTCACTCTGTTGCCCTGGGTAGAGTGCTGTGGCATCATCATAGCTTACAGCAACTTCAAACTCCTATGCTCAAGAGATCCTCCTGCCTCTCCCAAGTAGCTGTGACTATAGACACCTGCCATGATGCCTGGCTAGTTTTTCTGTTTATAGTTGAGATAGGTTCTCACTCTTGCTTAGGCTGGTCCCAAACTCCTGAGCTCAAATAATCTACCTGCTTTAGACTCCCAGAGTGCTAGGGTTACAAGTGTGAGCTACTGTGCCTGGCCTAGAGATTTTTAATTTTAATGAAATCTAACTTATCATTTAATTTTCATAGATCATGCCTTTGTTATATCTAGAAAGTCATCACCATACCCAAGGTCATCTAGATTTTCTTCTTTTTCTTCTAGGAGCTTTATAGTTTTGTATTTTACAGTTAGGTCTATGATGAGTTCTACTTTGAGTTAATGTTTGTGAAAGTTGTAAAGTCTGTATTTAGATTCATTGCATGTAGATGTCCAAGTGTTCCAGCACCATTGTGGAAAAGTCAGATCTTTTCTTCATTGTATTGCCTTTGCTCTTTGTTAAAGATCAGTTGACTATGTTATTGTGGATCTGTTTCCGGGCTCCCTGTTATCTTCCATTGATCTAGTTGTCTGTTCTTGTACCAATACCACATGGTTTTGATTACTATAGCTTTATAGCAAGTCTATAGTTACAGTACTATAATAGACATAGAATTATTTTGGTAAAACTTGTCAACTAGGATTTATAGAGTTTTAAGCTAGTAATGTTTCCAACGTAATTCTCCTTTTTACTCTTGTGCTCTCATTTCTCTTTGCAGTATCTCAGTTAGAAAATAGAGCTGCTGTAGCTGAATTAACAACCATGCTTGGCTTTCTGTAATATTTTTCCAGGTTTAAGTGGTCGTCTATCATAATACTATTTAAGAGCAAGGATAGTGCATCCTGGCAAAAGCAAATGTGTAATTGTTTTTAATCAAGAAATTTAGATTGAGTGCAGTTAAAACAATCAGATGCATTTTAAAATTGCATTATTATATTATATAAGGACTAGGTAGCTTGTAATTATAAAAAATTTAAAAATTATGTTTAGTAAGTGCTATAAACATGAACATATACGGTCTTTTGAATATTTGACTTTTGTGATTGGGTGTTAATTATGCCTTTTTTTTCCTTTTATTTTTCTAGGAGTCTACCATGGATCAAGAATCTCCCAAGAATTCAGCAGCAGAAATTCCAGTGACTAGTAATGGAGAAATTGATGACGCTCATGAACATAGCTTTAATAGGGTAAGAATACTTTTCTTTTTCTTAATGCAAAGAATCACGATAAACCTTTGAATATTGAGTTCAAGTAATAGACAAAATTTAACATAGGAATATTTTCATAAATCAGCTTTGGGCAGTGGTCACATGTTATTATATAGGGTAGGTCATTTTAGCAATTTGTTGAGATTAAGCTCCAGACCAACAACCTATTAGGCTTTGGTATTATTTTCAGTAATTGACCAGAATAAGAGTATGTCCAGTGATTTTGACATACAACTTTATAACTGTATTAGTGATACAAAAACTGTATGGATTATCCTTTTAAAAAATGGCACTAATTTCTTTTCTATATGTCTCTTAGTGCATAATTCCTAAATAACGCCTTCTGATTTTGCTATTCACTTGCTATCAAAAAGTGGCATACTTGACTCTGTGGGAAATAAAATTTGGGGTTCCTTTAATTTTCATCTACCTTTCAGTTGAATTTTAAATTTAATGCATTTTAATAGAAATATCATGCGTTTGAAGATAATCTGGATTCAAATTGCAGCAATGCCATTTCTAGTGGTATAACCTTGAGCAGGTATTTATTTAATCTCTTCAGGTGTTTGTTTTCTAATCTCTATAATGAAAATCTTATTTACTTTTATGAGGATATTAATATTAAATGAGATAAATAATATGTCTAATTTAATCTTAGAAATGAGAGTGGTGGTTATTGTTCCTGGAGATATTTACATTAAACATCCCTTTTTGTATGTACATTTGATGTAAGTGTATAACTTTAATTTTAAAAATACTTTGCATAGTTTTGAAAAAGTCATGGTTGAAATGTACTTGAATCATTCTGTTAGTTAGTAGAGGTGATAATTTAAATCAGGACTTCTTAGTCTCAGCACTATTGACATTTTGGGCTAGACATTAATAATTCTTTGTTGGGGAATGTTGACCTGTGTACTACAGGATGGTTAGCACATCTCTGGCCTCTCCTACTGGACACCAGTAGCACCCTCCAGTTGTGTCCAGCAGAAATGTCCAGATATTGCTAAGTGTCCCTAGTGGTAGAGAGAAACTCATCCGTGGTTATAGATACATCAGTTTAATTGGATATTAGAAAATTCTATTGAAGTTTGTTTATTTTTCTGCCTCAACTATCTTTTGAAAGGAACTGACATGTCTTCAACTTTGAGGCTCGTTATTTTAATTGCACGTACTTTAATTTGGTTTCTGAATACCTGTGGCCTAATGTAGGGTGACTCAGAAGCAAGAGACTCTTAAATTCTGACCACACAGAAGAAATTTTCACTTCAGGGTTTAGCCTTTTTAAGACACAACTGCATAATAAGGAACCTTAAGTTACTATCATTAGACTCTACCAAAATCCTTATACAACTTCTTTAATTTATACTCATCTTGAATACCCATCTCGATAACTCACTATATCAAGATTTTACTTAATGATTTCTTCTTATTGCTTTTGGTATTTATAAACTGATTTGGTAAATACTTATTGAGTATCTGCTCTTATTTTTGGTATTTATAAACTGATTTGGTAAATACTTATTGAGTATCTGCAAGATATAGTAGTGAACAAAAATTCTGCATCAGGGAGCTGATAAGGGAACCTTAAATAAAAGGGAACCTTTCATTTAAGAAAAATGCAATATATACAAAGTGTTGCATTCATTGTTGGGGAATTCCCTTGCCACCTAAAGCCTATTATTTTTCTTGTTCTTTTTTATCTTGATAAAGCTTATACACAGTAAAAAGCATAAATGGGCTGGGTGGGGTGGCTTCTGCCTGAAATCCTAGCACTTTGGGAGGCTGAGGTAGGAGAATTGCTTGAGGCCAGGAGTTCAATACTAGCCAGAGCAAGAACAAGCCCCCATCTCTACAGAAAATAGAAAAATTAGCTGGGCATGGTAGGGTATACCTGTAGTCCTAGCTACTCAGGAGGTTGAGGTAAGGGGGCTCACTTGAACCCACCTGGGAGTTTGAGCTTGTGGTGAGCCATGATGACACCACTGTGCTCTAGCCCGGGTGCCAGAATGTTTCAAAACAAAACACCAAAGACACACATGTTAAGTGAACCATGACCCAGAACATTTCCAGGACCTCAGAAGGCTCTCACACCCTCTCCTAGACAATACATCTTCCTTCATCCCAGGGTAACCACCATTAACTTAACTCTTGTCTTCCTTGATTGCTTTTGACTGTTCCTGAAGTACATATCAGTGGAATAATAATAAACAGGAGGTTACTTTTAACTTTAAGTCTGTTTTTCTATTTTAATATAGATAAAATTTTTTAAAGAAAATAAGTTAAGGCTCGGCGCCTGTGGCTCAAGTGGCTAAGGCGCCAGCCACGTACACCTGAGCTGGCGGGTTTGAATCCAGCCCCTGCCGGCCAAACAACAATGATGGCTGCAACCAAAATAAATAAATAAATAAAATAGCCAGGCGTTGTGGCGGGCACCTGTAGTCCCAGCTACTTGGGAGGCGGAGGCAGGAGACTCCCTCGAGCCCAGGAATTGGAGGTTGCTGTGAGCTGTGATGCTACAGCACTCTATCCAGGGTGACAGCTTGAGGCTCTGTCTCAAAAAAAAAAAAAACAAGAAAAGAAGTTAAATGATTGCTTAGCATTGGAATGTATTCATATGTAAATTTGGATTATACCAAAGTTTTCTTACATATAGGTCCTTTTTTTTAAACCGAGTTGTTGTTTAAAATTTTGCAATGGGATTTATTTAACACATACTGCATATTATTATCAACTGGTAGTTTAAGTTGTCATACCTTAGTTGACCAGCTGGTGTCACTGTGGCACAGACAATGAAATAGTCAATCTTTTGGTTTTGTTCATTGCAGGTGTTTGATTTTTCATTTGACTTCTTAGTCTGTCCTAAAAGAAGCCCTAGTTAAGCTCATACTCGGTATTCACACTTAGGTAAACCTAGAAGTTTCCTTGCCAGCAGTTCAGTCATTATCTTACGTGTTAATGTTTCTAGGTTTGTTACTCTTTTTATTAAGATGGGGCAATGGTTAGGTGTGGAGAGGATAATAACCTTAGTATTAGCCCAGCTTTTTTACTAAAAGTAAATATTTCTGCTTCTAAATAAAAAATAATTTTTTAAAGATTAGTAACATTTAATCTCTAAAAAATCCAAATTACTTTTTGATTTGTAGACTGCATAATATTTATGATGGATGCTGTTATAGTGATGGGCAAAATGTTAGGTTAGAAATTTGTAACACGGCTCGGGACCCATAGCACTGTGGTTACGGCATCAGCCACATACACACTGTTTCCTTAATTTGTAAATAAAATCAATCATGAATAAGTTTTTTTGATCTCTAAGAGGAATTGTTTTTAATTTAGAGACATATAAGTATTTCCTCAGTCATAGTCTCTGAATGAATTCAGTATTTCTTTGATGCAGGTTAGTATATGATTTCTTATGAAATTTGTGATCTGTTTACCATCTAGACTAAAGGGGTGGGAGTAGGTGAGTCCAAGAGGGTAGGCAAGTGAACCACCAAAAGGTAGTGGTATTATAAGTTCTTGTTAAATGTTTGTTGAATGATTGAGTGAGATAGGGAGATTGAGGTAGTGTGTACATATGTGTGTTCATCTATGTGTGTGTGAGAGAGAAAGAGAGGATAAAATGAGGGAAGTAGTTAAATCAGGAGATTTACTCTCTTGATCAGATGAAATAACAGATATAGGAGGAGATTGTGATCATAAAGTGAGTTTCAAATCTGAGACTAAGGCATAAATTGAGTTGGATTCTTTTCTTTTTTTTTTAAGTCAAAGTTGTAAGTGAGCCCTTCACGGAGAATGGTACTTGTTAGGTATAAATGTATCCATCTCCTCCTCTTCACCTCCTACCTACTTAATTTCCATTGAGTTTTACTTCCATATGTGTGCTTATGTCTTGAAAAACTAGTTCCAGTTTAGTACTGAGTACATGTGGTGTTTGTTTTTCCATTCTTGCAGTACTTCACTTAGAAGAATTTTCTCCCGTTCCATCTAGGTTACTGCAAAAGATACTAGATCACCATATTTTTATGGCTGAGCAGTATTCCATGTTATACATATACCACATTTTACTAATTTACTCCTGTATTGATGGGCACTTGGGATGTTTCCCTATCTTTGCAGTTGTGGATTGTGTTTCTATAAACATTTGAGTACAAGTGTTGTTTTTTTTATAAAATGTCTTTTTACCCTTTGGGTAAAATACCTAGTAGTGGGATGCCGGATTGGTATGTCTACTTTTAGTTCTTTGAGGTATCTCTGTACTGCTTTCCACAGAGATACATGTGTACTTAGTAGGGAATGTTCTAAGTCTTACATATCTCTTATCTGCCCTCACACTTTTTTGGTGCTTCCAACTAAAAATTTCCAAACCTGATTCAAATTACTACACCAATTTTAGACATTTCTGGAAGTATACTGAATGAAAGAAAACCCTACACCTTCATATTTTGTTATTACTATATCCCATCATTTTGCATCAACATAGGTAGCCTCATGCAATACATTTTATTTTGATTTTAGTATTTTCCAATTTACATTTTAAAATATAGTAACATACTATATATTGTTAATAGACTATATTTTTTAGCTTTAAATATGTTTACATATTTTGTTTTTCAAACTCTTGTAATTTTGCTAGCTAGCAATAAAATATTGTCCTCAATAGTAGACTGTATTGTTGATGATCTATGAAAACTTTCAGCTTAGACAGACTGTATATCACCTTGGAAGGAATTACTGCTAGAACATGTAATCATTCCCTGAGCATGTGCCCAATGACGTGCAAAAGGTCAGAAACACCCAGGATAATGGTGAGTAGGGATAGAACACCAGCCCTAGATATGCTACAGCCTTCAGGAAATATTTGGGATTGACTGGAAAGCAGGTAGATGACATTACTGAGGTGGCAGGAAGAGCAGTCAGGTAGAATGGCACACAGGAACAGGGGGTGAGTGGGGTCAATATTGCATGAGGATGGGAAGGCTGTTCTGCACAACAGGTTCCTCAAAATAGACCAAGCATCACCTGCATCAGAATCACCATTCCTGGGTTCCACACTCCAACTTAAGGAGAATCACAGAGAACAGCGGAAAGGAATCTACATTTTTTTTTTTTTTTGAGACAGAACTTCAAACTGTCACCCTGGGTAGAGTGCTGTGGCATCACAGCTCACAGCAATCTCCAATTCCTAAGCTCAAGCAAGTCTCCTGCCTCCACCTCCCAAGTAGCTGGGACTACAGGCGCCTGCCACAACGCCCGGCCATTTTTTGGTTGCAGCCGTCATTGTTTGGCGGCCCGGACTGGATTCGAACCCACCACCTCAGGTGTACGTGGCTGGCACCCTAGCCCGCTGAGCCACAGGTGCCGAGCCAGGAATCTACATTTTTAAGAAGCTCTTCTGGTGATTCTAACTGAAACTAAAATTTGAGAACTGGTTGTTTATAAGTACCTGTGGAGAGCTGAGGAAATGCTCACTCTGCCTTACAGCAGTAGAGTGTTGAAGGACAATCAGCATTAACTCAAGTTATTTGTTGAGAGAGGCAGAGAGGCCCCTGTGGGGAGGTTAATGGTGTTACAGAGCTGGGGATGTGGAGACCTATTCAGAATAGCTTTGCTTCTGGCAGATAACTCCTTATAGACTATTAAAACAACAAAGAGGATTGTAAATTACCATAGTCACCAAACATTAATATAAGCTTTCAATTTGTTTCTTTAAAAATTGTATAGATGCTTTGGAAGCTTTTGTCTGTTTTGTAGGATGAGATGTTTAAATTGAGAAAATTTCTTAGTAATTAAAGTAATAGGCAACCTGCTAAGATGTTAGGAGTGTAAAAAAGGGAACAAGATTGATAAGCTCCCTGATCTTAGAGAACAGTCTTGGGAGTGTGGAGAGAAAATATAAACAAATTAATTTTACTAGTATGTGAAAAGCAATCTACTAGTCAGTATAGCATGCTCTGAACTGGTAGAAGTATGGAAAGATTCCCTGAGGAATGGTTACCCAGGCTGAGATCTGAAGACTGAGCTAGCTAAATGAAGAAAGGTGAAGACTATTTCCCATCACAGGTAACTGTAAAGACCAGAAGGAGGAACAAGACCACAAAGTTGGAAGTTACTATTGTTGGAGTGGAGACTGTGGGGGTGAATGTATGAGAAATGAGGCTAGAGGCTGGGCCGTAGTTCAGTGGTCAGAGTGCCTGCCCCGAGCATTGGGGCTGGCGGGTTTGAACCCAGCCTGAGCCTGCTAAAAAAAAAAGAAAGAAAGAGAGAGAGAGAAAGAAAGAAATGAGGCTAGAGAAATACTTAGGAACTAGATCCTGCAAAACCGGAAAACCATGTTGAGGACTTTAGACTTTACCGAAAATGTTGTGGAAACCCACAAAGTGAAACAAATATGAGAGTATTTTAGAAAGTTGTCTCTGGCTACAGTTTGAAGAATGAATTGCAGAGTTGACAGTACTAGAGAGAAGGGAAACAAGTTAGATCACCACGGGAAGAAGAAAAGTAAGACTTAGGACTTTTTCAGGTAGAGTAGAGAAACTAAATAAAGAAGACCTTCATATTCTTAAAGATCTATGTAGGAGGAAAACTGGGAGGAAAGTAGGGGAGAAGAGAGTTCGTGTAATTCATGGACTATTTGGAGAGGTTGTATAATTCCTAGAATTCTCCAGATATTTATAATTATCAAAGCATATGCTTGGAGGATTATTCCTTTATTCAGAATATCCCCTCTTAACCCTAATTTAAAAGATTGTACTTCTATATAGTTCAGTGTTGTACATCTTATTAAGGATGTATATTTTAAAGCAAATTTGCTGAACATTTTGTGTTCTTTATGTGTTGGTTTTACATTAACTTTAATTCTTCAAAAATAGATAACTATGCTAAATTTTAAGTTCTAAATTTATGTTTTTAAGGTCATTCTTATCCTAACCTCTGGTAAAATATGCAACAGAAGCAAATTATTTTAATTTAAAATGAGCTCCTTTTCACAGCTTTACCAACATTATTACTACAAATATTGCTTTGTATCTTTGAAAAGTGCTTAAAATATACATGAAACTTTAGAGCTTTTGCTAACAAACATTGCATTTTATTTTAGCTTGTTTAAAAAAATATGTTTGTTTGTTTACTGGAAATGTAAATATAACAACAAAGAAAAGGTTTTATTTATTTTATTTTATTTTTGAGACAGAGTCTCACTTTGTCACCCTTGGTAGAGGGCTATGGTGTCATAGATAGCATCCTCCAACTCTTGGGCTCAAATGATCCTCTTGACTCAGTTTTCCATTTTTAGTAGAGACCATATCTCACTTTTGCTGAGGCTGGTCTCGAACTCATGAGATCAGGTGATCCCTGATTACAGGTGTGAGCCTCTGCAAAATATATATTTTTTTTATATATATAAATTTTTTATATTTTTTATTATTTTTTTTTTTGGAGACAGAGCCTCAAGCTGTCACCCTGGATAGAGTGCTGTAGCATCACAGCTCACAGCAAACTCCAATTCCTGGGCTCAAGCGAGTCTCTTGCCTCCACCTTCCAGGACTACAGGCGCCCGCCACAACGCCCGGCCATTTTTCGGTTTCAGCCATCATTGTTGTTTGGCGGGCCCAGGCTGAATTTGAACCCGCAGCTTAGGTGTACGTGGCTGGTGCCTTAGCCCGCTGAGCTACAGGCGCTGAGCCAGAAAATATGTATTTTTAAAGTACTAAATGCTCTAG
>CAUYON010213125.1:0-25833 GCA_963573935.1 Arctocebus calabarensis
ACTGGGAGAGAAACGGAGAGAGCTTCTCTCTCCCCACTAGAATTTTCTCCCTCTAACAGATGCCTTAATGTTTTCTGTATTCTTTTCTTTCTTTTCTGTGAATAAATTCTGTCTTACAAAAAAAAAAAAAAAAAAAAGAAAAGAAAAGAAAGATTCATTTCTCCTTCGTGTTACTTATCCTCTGTCAAGAACGTGTTCTCTACTTTAGCCTCCTCCACCAAGAACTCAATCTGAGGGAGACTTCAGATCTGAAAGAAAGAAGGAAGCTTAGAACACTTGCACCACCACTCACAGTAGATTGGTTTGAACTGATCAAATGGCTCCACCCAGCCATAGTAAAGGACAAAAACTTCCTGTGTGCCTTAAAGGCAAGAAGAATTGGGTCTTAGTGCACAGCACTAACAATTATCTTAGTGTGTTTCACAGAATCAAAGTCACCCGAAAGAAAGGCTTGTGTCAACCTAGGAGCAGCCACATCCAGTGGAACCACTGGTTTTCTTTGGATGACCACTTCAGTTAGAGAATATCCTGCCTTTTTTAAATTTCAAATTAATATGAGGGTACAAACTATTAGGTTACATTGTATGCATTTGTCCAAGTTGCAGTTGAGCCCTTCACCCAGGACGTGTGCTGTATCCTTTACATTGTGCCCATTGGGTGGGAGCACACCAATTCCCCTTCCTCCTCATTTCTCCTCCTTCTCCCCCTTACTTGAATTTAATTGTTTTTTCTCTTCCATGGGCATGTAGTGTTTCATATGAGTATTGAGTACATCAGATTCCTGCTTTTTCATTCTTGATACTTTACTGAGGAGAATGTTACCCATGTTATAGATCCTTTTGGGGGAAGTTGACATTCATTTGAAAAACTGGAACCAAATATATTTAAAAGGTTCTTCTACAGAAGACAGTCGTGACAATTAGGCATGATCAGTATGTATTTTTCTGGGGTCTCTGAAAGCTAGTGCTGTTGAGAACACCCAGAGATGAAGGGGAAAAAGCAGCCAGGTGCCAGCTGTAAGAAATTCACACAGGGCTGAGTTTTCATTGGTACCAAAAGAATGCGTGGGAGTGAAAGGAGGGCTTGGCCCTTCCAAGTGCTAACGGTTGCAATTATGCTAACTGCATGATACAGAAAGGGCGGTTGTTGGCCTGCTTGTTTTTTAATAATGGTCCATCTCAGGCCTAACTATAACCTCTTGGCTATAGAAGAAGCCAGGCCTATAGCTTGTTCTTACATTCCTTCATTCCCCACATGGAATAAGATGATGCTTGGATGTTGCAGCTGGTCTCTGACTGCCTGTGCCACTGGAGACTTGTGCTGAGGCAATGCTGCCACTGGATGGTGTGTTCCTAAGAAGCTCCATGTGAAAAGGAATATCATTCTTCTTGGAGATAGGAGGAGACTGGAAGATGACAGCCTTGGAAGGAGGGGTGGTATCCACAGTATCAGTGTGAAAGGCAGTTGGGGTGATGTTATTCCACAGACCCTCCCCATTAGAGTGAAAGTGACAGGAGGAGCCATGATGTTAAGGCCCATGAATACGGGGGCCCTGAGAAAAGAGGCTGCCTGCTGCTGACCCCTAGGGCTCCCAAATGCAAACTGATGGGCAGTTTCTAGGTGGTAAACATGACGGTGGTAGTTAAAATTTGAGGTAGGGCAGCAGACTGTAAGTGGAGATGGCCTGATGGGGACTCTGGTCTCTGCAAGGCACCTGTTCTACACTACAGGGGATTGGAGAAAATGGAGGTAAGATCATGCTAGAGGCTGGGCAAGATCTGAAAATCACAGCCTTGGAAGGGGGAATGGTGTCCATTTCAACGGCATCAAGGTCTACAGTTGACTGCCAGGTCAAGTGTGCAGACATGATAGCTCTGGTAGATAGCCTAGCTGCTGTCAAGGGAGTCAACGTGACTGTGACAACAGTAGAGTTCCTGGTAGAAGGGACTGGAGGATGGGTGGGAAAGAAAGAAGGAAGTGGAAAAGGGAAGGAGAAAGAAGAGAAATAATATAAGCCCTTTCAAACTTCTCTAGAAGCAGAAATGATTTACAGTTGAACAACGTAAATTAATCAAATCAAAAAAATTAGAATATCCATCTCCTCATACATTTATAATTTCTTTGTGTTAAGAACTTTCCAATTCTACTCTTTTAGTTATTTTAAAAGCATGCCCTCACTTCTTGTTGATTATAGTCATTTTGTTGTGCTAGCAAATATTGTTAATTCTATCTAACTACCTAACTATATTTTTGCACCCACTAATCACCCCTACTTTATTTCCCTCTCCCCGCTACTCATCACAGCCTCTGGTAAACCACTATTCTGCTCTTTCTGTGTGAGATCATTTATTTTAAATATTTAGATCCCATGAAAGGAGCGACAAAATAAAAGGAACAGAAATGGCAAAGACTTGAGACCACATTTGAGGAATAAAAAGGAAGTTATTACTGTCAGCTCCTGAAGAGTAAGGGAAAAGGGAGCATAAGAGATTAGAGGGAGAAGTCAGATAATTTGAAATTCTGCCTGGGAAGATAGCTTGAATTTTATTCTTAAAACAATTAGAAGCTATGGATTCGTTTTCAGTGAGGGATTTGCTTATGATAGCTGCATGGATTAAATAAATTAATATACTTGGAAGAGTACATATAATGTACTTGGAAGAGTGGCTGGCACAGAAAGCCCTATAAAAGCATTCTTCTTCTTATCTGCATTGTTATTATCAAGGATTGAGTTGGAGAAGACCAAGAATGAAAGCAAGGAGACCAGTTGGGGCCTATTTCCATAATTATTGGGGCCTAAACCAGGATGGTGGCTGTAAAATTGGAGAAAAATGGGATTCATATAACAAAGTATAAGACCAAAGTCCAATCAATAGGAGTTTCTGATGAATAAGGAAAGAAAGGAATGAAAGATTCCTTCAGGTTTCTGCCATGTCATCTGTCAGGTGATGCTACATTAAATCAATCCAAAGAGGATTGCAGAGGCAACCAGTCCTAAGGTGGGGGTGGGGGGTAATCAAGAGTTCCATTTTATTCTGTTGAGTCTGAGGTGCTATCAAATATCTCAGTGGAAATGCTAAGTATGCTATTATTCCAATGTACCATGAGGAAACTAAAAAGGTTTTTTTTATAATGAGGAAGATGAGATTTAGAGGACTCAGCAATCTGCTCAAAGTCAAAGTTGAGAGGTAGAAGGAAGCCTACAACTTAGCTAAGAACCCTTCCCAGCCAGATATCTCATTATTTCATAGATAAACATCCTTAGCAGGAGACTTGGGTCCCCTGTTGGTACAAACAGGAGCACAGAATTGACAGCAGCATCTCCAGTCACCTGTAAGGGACTGGAATCTCAGAAATCCCAGGGGAGGGTGTAAGCCAGCAAAAGAGGCCGTGAAATGTTACCTGATTTTTGTGCCAGTACCATGCTGTTTTGATCACAATAGACTTGTAGTATATCCTGAAATCTGGCAACATAATGCCTCCACATTTGTTTTAAGAACTGTATTTGCTATTCGGAGTTTTTTCTGGTTCCATATGAATTGAAAGACCATTTGTTTTTCTTTTTTTTTTTGGCTGGGGCTGGACTCCCCACTTCCAGTATATGGAGCCGATGCCTTACTCCTTTGAGCCACAAGCACCACCCAAAGTACTATTTTTTCAAGTTCTTTAATGTGTGACATTTGTGCTTTGGTGGGGATTGCATTAAATCTATAGATTGCTTTGGGTAGTATGGACTTTTTAGCAACATTGATTCTTCCCAGCCACAAGTATGGTATATTCTTCCATTTGTTGACATCTTGTGTAGCTAAGAGTACCACAAACAAAGCAAGCAGAGAGGTTTCAGAATAGGAGAAGACCTTTGCATGTTATGAATCTAACAAAGGCCTAATAACTAGAATCTACAGCAAACTTAAATTAAACAGTAAGAAAACTACAAATAACTCCCTTATAAGTGGGCAAGAGTCTTGAACAGAAACTTCTCCAAGGACAACAGACAAATGACCTACAGCCCATGAAAAAATGCTCATCATCTTTAATCATCAGAGACATGCAAATCAAAACCACTCTAAGATCTCACCTAACCCACATTGCAAACTCCCAAAACACCACATGCTTGTGTGGATGTGCAGAGAAGGGAACACTTCTATACTGCTAGTGGGATTGCAAACTAATACAACCCTTTTGGAGAGAAGTGTGGCGAATTCTCAAAGATCTAAAAGTAGAACTTCCACTTGATTCTGCAATCCAATTACTAAATATCTACCCAGAAGGACAAACATCATTTTACCACAAAGACATTTGCACTAGAATGTTTGTTGCAACTCAATTCATAATTGCCACATAGTGGAAGAAATCTAAATGCCTAGCAACCCATGAATGGATCAGCAAACTGTGGTATATGTATACTATGGAATACTATCCAGCTATTAAAAAAGATGGCGCCTTTACATCTTTTACATTTACCTGGATGGAGTTGAAATACATTCTTCTTAGTAAACTATCACAAGAATGAAAAAATAAATATCCAACGTACTCCATACTAATATGAAATCAACATATAAACAATTACATGCTCATATGAACAATAAAACACAAATATAGTCTAGTATGGAGGTAGAGTGAGGCAGAAGAAGGAAGGGGAGAGAAGGAGGGACATGATGAGGATGTATAACATGCCCCCTGGGTGAGGGGTTCTTTTACAACTGGAACTTTACTCTGGAAGAGAGAACAATGTAACCTACAAATTTGTATCCTCATCTTAATTTGATATTAAAAAAAAGATGCAAAGAAAAACAAAAACAAAAACAAATGTTATCTGATTCTTGGTGGGCAGCTAATTTCCCTGAGCAAGAAGGAAAAGCCAAGAAAGAATCCTGCAGTAAACAGCAGTGAGGTTGCCTTACTAGGCCTTTTCTGATTTCCTATAAAATCAGATGGAAAACTATCTAATACGCACCCTTGGGTCTGTAATGAAAAGTTATTGAAAAAAAGAGAACAGAAAGATCAGAGCATGTGCTTTATAAGCCTTCCAAGATCTACATGTTCATTTTTAACCTTTACCACAAAAATAAATCTTAAACTGAACCAGGAGATAGGGGAGGAGAGAAAGGGGAAGTTAATGTTTAATGGTTGCAGGGTTTCAGTTGAGACAATACAAAAAAGCTCTAGAGATGGACAGAGGTGATGGCTGTACAACCATAAGAGTACACTTAATGTCACAGCACTACCTTTCCAAAGGGCTAAAATAGTAAATTTTATGTTATGTATATTTTAGCACAATAAAGGAAAATTAAACTGAGCATTTGCTTATATTAGAATAGAAGTTAGCTTAACATCCTTTTATTGTGTTTATCTCATATGGAACTAGGCAGTAAGTCAGGCTCCTTTGTTAGCCCCACACACTGGGTAGGAAAGTTGCTGGAATCAAGAAATCGAGAAATAAGCTATAAATAAAACCATGACAATTGTTTTTTTTGCTTGAATTAGGGGCTAGATTTCAAACCACATCTTATTTTATCTGTACCAGATCACATTGCAAGCAGGCATCTGTCTGGGTTAGTTTATGATCCCCTGAGGGCCAAGATGTGCCTCTGCCTGTCTCCTCAGCTACTCTCAGTGCCTTCCATGTGGAAATACTGTCACATGACTAGGAAAGTTGACCTGCAAAGTCTAATGACAGTGTAAGGTACCCCTAGAAGGCACTCCTAGAGACAGAACTAAGGAGGGAAAAAACGAGCATGCCCACCATCCAAAACTTTTATGGGACCTCTAGAAATCAAAATGCTAAGGACTATAGTCAAATTAAAGTCACATTAAATTAAGACTTTCAAAGCCAATCAGTCAGCTTTCTTCTGCTCCAGAGAGCATTCCCTCTTTGTCTATGATCTCCTGTGAAGACATACTAAAAGAAGGAAACTTCCCAGTCTCCACAAAAGCATGACTGTCCCTGGCCTTCAGCCATTGCTAGAAACCTGGGCCAGACACTAGGGGTCAAGGATCAAAGGTGCCACCCAGGGCGGAAAGAAAATCCAAGGCCAAATTTCTCCCAGTCACAAGCAGTTTTAGCATAAGCTCCCAGCATAGTCACCCACATCCAAACAGCCTGCCGCTGCTGGCCAATTGTGGCCCTATTATGTCAGAAATTATTGATAAAATTAGGCTTCTTTTATGGAAATATTTTAGAAACCATTACAACCTCTTTTAATCTCTAAACACCTGGAAACTATATAACACACTATAATCCATGGATCAAATAGGAAGACTCAAAGTAAATAAAATAATATATAGGACATGGAGAATGTCAATGAAACCAAAGGTGGTTCTTCAAAAAAGAAAAAGCAACAAAATCATTAAACCAGTTGGAAGACTGACAACGAAGACACAGATTACCAGCATCAGGAATGAAACAAGAGATGTCACTGCATATTCTGTAGACATCAAGAAGATATTAAGGGAATATAGATGATCGTCAGTATACAGAGGTTATTATGAACCACCTTGATTTGAAAATATCGTAAGTCAAAATACACTTAATGCCTAACCTACCACACATCATAGCTTAACCTCCTAAATGTGAGCAAAATCATCTGGCAACACACTATGCTGTAGAGTATGGGTCGTTTACCCTGTTGATCACATGGCTGACTGGGGGCTGCAGCTCGCTGCCCCTGTCCAGCATCCTGAAGATAGTTCCTACAGCATATCTCTATCTCAGAAAAGATCACAATTCAAAATATGGTTTCTGCTGAATGCACATCACTTTGCACCACCACAAAGTTGAAAAATCATAAGTCAGGACAGAGACCTTCTGTACTACAAACAAGTCTACACACATCAATTTGACAACTTAGAGAACATGGACCAGTTTCTCAAGAAGCATAAGGTACCACAACTCGCCCAATATGAACTAGAAAAATGGGAAATTTGAATAGCTTTGCAACTACTAAGGAAATTGAATTTGTGACTTCTGAATTCTTAAAAAGGAAATCTCCAGGCCCAGATGGTTTCACTGGAGAATTTGTCCAAAGGTTTAAAGAAGAAGTCCTCAAACTTTTTAAACAGGGGGCCAGTTCACTGTCCCTCAGACCATTTGAGGGCCGGACTATAGTTTAAAAAAAAACAACTATGAACAAATTACTATGCACACTGCACATATCTTATTTTGAAGCAAAAAAACAAAATGGGGGTGGCGCCTGTTGCTCAAAAGAGTAGGGCACCAGCCCCATATACTGGAGGTGGTGGGTTCCAACCCAGCCCCAGCCAAAAACTGCAAAAGAAAAAAAAAGGGGGAACAAATACAAATACAATATTTAAAATGAAAAAAAAGGTGCCCCATCTGCAAAAACAAACAAAAAAAAGACCTCCTAACTTCAGGGGAAAAAAAAGCTCCCTTAACCACAAAAAAGGCCCTACTAAATGCAAAATAAAAAAAAAATAGACCTCCTAACTTCAAATGTGTTCTTACCTCGGTCCTCAGGCAGCAGCAGGCTCTGCACAGGAAAGCTTGTGACTCACCTGACCACGAGTCTGAGTCTCACCCGAGACTAAGAGGAGGGTTTGAGAGACAGAAAGAAGGAGGAGAGTTGGAGAGTGCGGGCGCACATTCCACACATGGGCACTGCAGCCTGGGACGAGTGGGCTGCTAAGTAGGACAGGCAGAGAGGCAGTGGCAGCAAAAACACTCAGCAGGCCAGATAAATGTCCTCTGCGGGCCCCATGTGGCCCACAGGCTGTAGTTTGAGGACCCCTGGTTTAAAGAAAAATTAATATTAATTCTATACAATTTCTTTCAGAAAAGAAAAGAGTAGGCTATACTTGTTATTTACTTTATGAAACTAGTATTACCCTGGTGGAAAGCCAGATAAAAGCAATACATATAAGAGAGTAAAAAAAAGAAAGAAAGAAAAGGAAAGAAAAACTACATCTCTCATAAATACAGATGTAAATATAGATGCAAAACTTTTTTTTTTTAGAGACAGAGTTTCATTTTGTCACCCTCAGTGGAGTGCTGTTGCACCACAGATCATAGTAACCTCCAGCTCTTGAGCTTAGGTGATTCTCTTGCCTTAGCCTCCCAAGTAGCTGGGATTATAGGCGCCCACCACAACACCTAGCTATTTTTTTGTCACAGTTTGGCTGGAACTGGGTTCAAACCCACCACCCTCAGTATATGGGGCCAGTACCTTACTCACTGAACCATAGGTGCCACCAATGCAAAACTGTTTTTAAAAGATTAGCAAATAAAATTCAGCAATACATAAAAAGAATTGTACACCATGACTAAAAGGGCTTTATTCCCACAGATGTGTAAAACCAATCAATATTTGAAAATTGGTCAGTAAAATCTACCACATCACTAAATTAAAGTAGAAAAATCACACGATCTTACTATCAAATAATGTGTAAAACTCCTCTGGCAAAATTCAATACCCATACGTCATAAACACACTCAGAAAACCAAGAATAGAGAAGAACTTCCTGAACGTGATAAAGGACATCTACAAAAACCTTAAAGACAAAATTATTCTTAATTGTGAAAGACTGAATGCTTTTCCTTTAACACTGAGAACTAGGATGTCTGTCTGTTATATGACATCAGATATTCTAGCCAATACAATAGGGCAATAAAAGTAAAAAAGTCATATAGATGGAAAGGAAGAAATACAATTTCCTCTTCATGCATATTTCATGATTGCCTCCAGAGAAAAATCTCTAAAAATCTACCAAGGAAATTCATAAAACTAGTAAGCACATTCAGCAAATCCACGGTATGCAAAATCAACACATAAGAATTAATTGTATGTCTACATATCACTAATACACTGAAATTAAAAATATAATACCATTTATAATAGCTAAAAAAAAAAAATCAGCACAAGTCTAACAAAACATGCATAAGACTCACATGCCCAAAACTCCTAAACATTGATGAAAAGAGTCAAAGGCAGGATATATCTCACATGGGCATGTACTGGAACATTCCACATAGTAAAAATAATAATTCCTCCCCAATTGAAGAAATATTTAATGAATTCCTATTAAAATACCAGCAAGAGTTTCTACAGATACAAATTATTATAAAATACATATGGAAATGCAAAAAACTAGAAGAGTTAAACAATTTTGAAAAAGAAGAATAAAGTGGAAAGAATCAGTCCACTCTATTTCAAAACTTATTAGATAGGTATCTTAAGAACAAAGACTGTACAGTGTTGGAGGAAATATAAACACATGATCAATGGAACAGAATACAGAACTCAGAAATAGACACACAGTTATACTCAACTTGTTGACAAAGGTGTGAAGCGGTCAAGGAAGGAAGCATTGTCTTGTTAACAATTTGTGCTGTAGTAATTGGACATCCATCAATGAAAAAATAAACCTCCACTGAAGTTCATATATAATGTAAAACTTAACTCAAAATGCATCATGAACTTCAATGTAAAATGTAAAACTTCTGGGGGAAAAAAACGATAAGCAAATCTTCTGTGTTTAGAGCTGAGTAAGGAATTCATAGACTAGATGCCAATGCACAATGCTTTAAAGGAAAACTTGATAAGCTATTTTATCCATTTTTAGCTATTGGACTCTATCTAAATTAAAAACTTTTCTCTGGGAAAAACCCAGTTAAGAGAATGAAAAGACAGGTTACAGATAGGAAGACTATATTTACAAGCCACATATCTGACAAAGGACTAGTATCTAGAATACACAAAGAATTCTACAAACATAGTAGTGTAATAATAAAACAAGCAATCCAGTTAGAAAATGGGCAAAGTACATAAACAACAGACATTTCATCAGAGAGAACATATGTAGGACAAATAAGCACACGAAAAGATATTCAGTGTCATTTGCCACTAGGGAGATGCAGATTAAAACCACAATGAGATATCACTATGCATGTAATGTGGATGGTTAAAATAAAAAATAGTGCCAACACCAAATGCTGGGGAGGATGCAGAGAAATTGGATCATTTATACATTGTTGATGAGAATGTAAAATGGTGCATCCACTCTGAAAAATAGTTTCAGAAAAATAACCAAACACAAACTACAAATGGTCCAGCAACTATACTCCTTGGCATTTATCCCAGGAAAAATGAAAAGTTAGGTTCACATGAAAACCTATGCATGAATGTTCATAGCTGCAGTATTCTGAATGGCCTAAAACTGGAAACAACCCAAGTGTTCTTCAACAGGTAAATAAATGGTTAAACAAATTATCAGGATATGGATACCATGGAATACAATAGAGAAATGACTATTGATACATGCAACAACTTGGATGAATCTTCAAAGAATTGTTTTAAGTGAAGAAAACCAGTATCAATAAGGTACTTACTGTACAATTCCATTTATATAACTTTCTTGACATAAAAAAATTGTATAAATGGAGACTATGTTAGTGCTTGCCAGGAGGTTATGAACAAGGAGAGAGGATGGGATGGAACTAGATGGGATACAAGAGGAATGTCAGGGATCCTTGTAGAGATGGCAGTGTTCTATATTTTCACTGTATCAACGTCAATATCCTGGCTATGTTATTGTACTACAGTTCTGCAACATATTACCTTTGGGAGAAACTGAGTAAAGGGTACAGAGAATATCTCTGTGTTATTTCTTACAACTGCATATGAATCTATAATTATCTCAAAATAAATAGTTTAATTAAAAACTTTTTGTCCATTAATTTGTTGTAACATGTATCCAGCCACTCATTGTGCATTAAAACCAAATGGACTCCCACAGTTTATAGCTGACATTTTAATAGTGTGATTGCAAAACGATCTAAGAGCTTGCCTATAGGCTGTGGGAAAGATTAATGGAGAGTAAATTCAAATTACTGAGCATAAAGACATGTTCAGTCAGCTCTCCAGCAAATGAGGGACCAGTTAGTTAGTAAAAGTCTCTCTAGATACACACAAATGTTAAAAATGGTGGGCTGGATGAGTTGTGAAGTTCTCAGAAGACCATCTTCCCTATCTCAGGCCAACCCATACCCTCCACTTGTGGTTTTGCTCTCTCAGAAGAGAGCAAGCTTTTCAGAGCTTTGTGTGACATTGACTGGCAGGTGTCTGGGTTCCCAGTGGAAATTGCTCAAGTTAAAAACTGGCCCAAGGCATGCTCAAAGAGATGGGTGGCACTGGGGTGTTGAGAGTGTAGACTCTGGAGCCATAGATATTTACTCCTGTTCTTTCTCATTTACCTATTGCTATGTGACCTTGGCCAGGTTACCTCCCCTTCGTGAACCTTAGCTTCTGATCTGCAAAACAAAGTATCTACTTCGGAGCTGGTTCTTTCCTTTGCTTAATGTTTAATTGAGCACCTAGAATGGGGCAGGCACTGTTGTAGGGACTAGAGAAGCCACAGTAAACAACACAAGAAAAAAGGAAGGGAAGGAGGGAAGGAGGGAGGAAGAGAAGCTCTATCTTTTCAAAACTTAATGTAGCATTGAAGGTATTCGGAGGACAAATAAAATAAATAAGTGAAATATATAATGTGGGAATAGGTAGGCTGAGACCCCATGGGTCCTTCAAAAGCCAGAGTGAAGTCCGTAGTCAAGCCACCCCTGTACACCTGATTGAGAAGAAAGAAGTCTGAAGGTGCCCAGTCAGGAGAATGTCCGTGTGACTCTCCCTGCTTGGGGAAATCAGCAGTGCAGGCAGCTGAGACCATTGACTAGTAGCTTAGGCCAGAGAAGCTGAGCTGTCTGTCTGAGGAGGTGAGACTTGCTCTCCCCACCTCTCTTCTTATTGCACTGTTATCTGGCCTCTTCAGATGTTCCATGACCCTATGTTTCTGTTTACCCTTTGTCCAACCTTCCTGGGGGCTGTAATCTCCCCTCTCTCATTCTTAACCTTGACTGCTGACTGCTGTGCATCCTTGCACGTGTACTCTGTCATGTACCCAATAGAAAGACTCTGGGAAACAGGACTCATGCTGCCACCCTGGGCGCCCTTACAGGCTTCTAGTTTTATGCACTAAGTTTGCTGTAAGTCTCACTCTTTCCTCAGTGCCAGTCTCCCTTGCTGGCCACTGTCTCAGGTTGGGGTCAACTAGACGCCCGACCATATAGCACATTCAAACATGATAAATGCTTTTTTAAGAAAAAAGGCAGAAAAAGAGGCTTACATGTGCTGAGAAATAAAGGGGGCAGGTATTTTAAAATATGAGGTAAGTTCTTAATGAAAAGGTGACATTTTGAGCTCAGGCTGTTATAAAGGGAGACAGAAGGCCATGGAGCTATTTGGAAGGTTCTTTGGGGAAAAAAAAAGCATTAAATGTGGTGACATCAATAATGGATTCAGTATAACACTTGAGATTCTAAACGTGTTTAATAAATGTTAATGACAGCCTGAAAGAACAAAATATTTATTTTTTAGTTTTTCTTTATTTAGTAATAAATTAACCTTAGTTTACCATAACTTTTTGCCTTACAACATTTCTAATTTAGAGTTTTTGACTCTTGTAATAACACTTTGTACTTGCAAATACTTTGTATGCCTGTACAAAATATTTCTTTACATCTTTAGTCTATAAGTTTTTTCTGTTTTTAGAATTTTATTTTCTTATTTTTACTTTTTAAACTCTTTTATTAAAACTGTGACACAAACACACATATTAACCTAGGCCTACACAGGTTAGGATTCTCAATTTCACTGTCTTCCACCTCCACATCCCGTCCCACTGGAAGATCTTCAGTGACAATAAAAAACATGCCTGGCACCTCCTCTGATAATGCTGCCTTCTTCTGGAATACCTCCTGAGGGATCCGTCTGAGGCCATTTTACCATTAACTTTTTTTTTTTTGAGACAGAGTCTCATTATGTTGCCCTCAGTAGAGTGCAGTGGCATCACAGCTCACAGCAACCTCAAATTCCTGGGCTTAAGCGATTCTCTTGCCTCAGCCTCTCAAGTAGCTGGCACTACAGGCATCTACCACAATGCCTGGCTGTTTTTTGGTTGTAGTTGTCACTGTTGTTTGGCAGGACTGGGCTGGGTTTGAACCTGCCAGCTCCAGTGTATGTGGCTGGCACCCTAGCTGCTGAGCTACAGGCACCAAGCCAATTTTTTTTTTTTAAATATAAGTAGAAGGAGTACACTCTAAAATAACCATGAAACGTATAGTATAATAGACAGATAAACCACTGACACAGCGTTTATTGTCATCATTGATATTATGCACTGTCCATAGCTGTCTGAGCTATACTTGCACAGGACTGGTGGTGCAGTGGGTTTGTTTACCCCAGCTTTGCCACAAGCACGTGAGCAATGCCTTGTGCTATGATGTTAGCACAGCTAGGACATCACTAGGTGACAGGAATTTTTCAGCTCCATTATAATCTACAGGACCACTGTCATGCACAGGTTCCATCTTGACTGAAGCGTCCTTCCCAGCACATGGCCGTATTATTCTTCTACTATTATTCTGCTATCTCAGATGGGTCATTGAGCCTCTGAGAATCCAGGCATCCCTAGTACTCAGACCCACGTGGGTCAGCCTGCATTTGAACCTCTTGCTCTTTCCACCACCCTCTTGACTTCACTTGCCAATAACGCAAACACGCTGCAAAGCCGGGGTACTCCATTCACCCTGGGACTCCCCAAACCTCAGGCCTTCAGCTCACTCCAGCATCCCCATGGGGACTGCAGACTCTTCAGGCCCCTATGCTCAGAGACTGGGATACACGATTTTAAAAGGGAGAGAGCAGCTTGCTCATCTAAACACCAATTTCTGGCTTATGAAAATTGTTCAAAACCAAACAGAACACAACTTGAAAACAAACTAGACCTTCATCTGAGCCTCCACAGGTCTGTGGCTTCCCTGCTGGAGCCTGGCGACCGTAACACCCCAGGCTGGACCATGTGCTTCCCCAAACCTCCCACCCTAAGCCTGGCTGGCTCTCAGCACTGCAGGCCTATTTAGTTTGTGCAGTGGAGGGGAGGGGACACATACCCCGGGGTTAAGAGCTGGCAGTGGGGCACGCAGAAGCCCACCTACCACCGCCAAGGACAATCATTCGAAGTGCCATGAGGGTCTCTTCTTTGCGGGTGGGTGAGGCTTTCCACCATTGGTTCCGGTGACTTGGAATGCCAAGGGCCTAAACTTAATTAACTTCTCCGGGCTGGGACTTTTCCATCCCAGCCTGCATCCTGCTTCGTGGGGCGGCTGGACGCAAGGGCTCCCTGCACAAACAGGAGGCCAGGGACCTTAGTGGGAGCATCGGCAAATACAACAGGGCCAGTGGCATCCTCATTAAACTCTGATTAGCAAGTGGACTTGATCCAGGCCAAATCAGAGCTGAATGAGATTTCTTTCTTTCTTCTTCTTTTTTTGCTGCCAGTTGATCAGATGTAGGCAATTAAGAACCCCCACACCTCCAGCTCTTGTATTTTTTTGAAGCTGGGAGCTCATACCAGTCAAGCCATAAAGACACTATTGTCCTAAGAACAATATTGCCCACTAATCTCACTTCTGGCAATTTACTTTTTCTTCCCAAGCAGATTTAGAAACTTAAAAAAAAAAATCTTTGAAAGAGTACGGGGGAGGAATACTCCATGGTATCTAATCCTATCGCAAAGTGGGAGTTTTCTTGTTCCATTCAGCTTTTCTTTGAATGAGCCCTGGATAAATAAACTTCTCCTGCATGGCCACATTGAGGCCGGGACCGTGAGGATCCAATTATGCATATGGGGGCGTGTGCATTCTAGTTTGCAAATCAAACACAAAGAAGGCAGCACAAGCTCCCTTTTAATCAGTCCTCACTACAAATTTACAAACCTCCGAGGTGAGATTTGCTTTTGTTAAGTGCTTAGCAGCAATTATTACCTTTCTTTAATTTTCTGGTGGTAATTAGACTCCCAAATCCAGTCCAACCTGGTCTGTACCTGGAAGGCCTTCTTACCTCTCCGCCTGCTATTCCTCAGAACCAGCCAGCCGTGGGGATTCCTGAGAACTCAGAGAACTTTTTCAGCCTGAGGGCCAACAAGTCTGACAAGCATACACTGAGGAGCCGTGTCCTTTTTTTTTTTTTTTTTTGCCTTTAAAGAGAGATGAAAGACACAGGGAGAAGGAGAGACAAGCAAAGGAAAAGCAAGAGGAAAAGACAGAATCTGGTAGCAGAGGGCAAACAAGGCAACAGAAAGTTGAGACAGAAAAAAAAAACAGTGAGGATTATCTAAAATGGAATAAGAAAGAAGGGAGAAAAGACTGAAACTGGGGGGAAAAAAAGAAAAGAAAGAAAGAAGGGCGAGGGAGCGGCCTCACGGTTGTTACTGTATTCATACTTTACACTCACTGGCTGCGTCCATGTTAATGAGAGCAGCGCCTCCAGGCCCCCAGGTCTAGGTGCATTGGGCTATTGCCGTGAAAGAAGAAGCTAAGAGTCGCTCTGAAAAGAAACAGTAAAGGGGAAAGAAAGCAAGAGAATCCAAAAGCCCTGGAAAATAGCTAACCGAAAATCTCCACCTTTCACCATGCCCTGGAGGTCAACCATCTTGGCAGGCAAGAGAGACCCAGGAAAGAATTGCCAACAGGCCGGCCTGCTTGACCCAACATGGAGGCGGGGCCAGGAATTCTGATGCTCATCTCGTGTCTGTGATGGTGATGACAAGACCCATCTCCAGCAGGCCAAGCTGGGCATCCTCTGGATCTCTTATAAGAACAAGCTGTTTATCAATTGTTGGGCTATTGAGAATTAGGATACCTGGGGGTGAGGGTGGGATTAACTATAGGGTTGAGGTGAGAAATCTGGAAGCCTGGGTCCAGGGCTTCAGGAAGAGGTACCCAGATTACTATGGAGGAAGCCAAAAAGAAAGTAAACAAGGTGGGCTACTTCACTAGTGCCCAGAGAAAATAAAGGCCGTGTACTAAGTTCCAAAGCTCTTAGGAAATAAGAGGCGGAAGCATTTATCTGTAAATAAAGATAAGTGTCATTTCTTATGAGATGAGTCATTTTTCCCCCAGATGAAGGTAAAGAACGTGTCCTTTTTATGACTTAAAGTTTTAAGTCTCATGGACCTGGATTCAATTCCTGGTCTAGCTACTTACCAGTACTATGATGCTCATAGAATTCCTTAATCTCTATGAGCCTTGGTATTTTCTTATCTATGAAATAAAGAGAATCCCTCTTGAAGAGCATTAAATAAAATTATGTATGCAAATCACCTAACATGTATGTGCATGTAATGGACACTCAAATAATCTGCATGGGAAATTTAGTTTGATAAATTATTAATACTCGTTGATTATGTCTAGGAGACTGAGTTACAAAAGGGAAGCAAGTACTATTTCCAAAAAAACCTAGAGATGTAATTGAAAAAGTAATATAGATAGATTATATGTTACTTGCATAGAGAGATATAGAAAACAGCATTGCTATCATTGGCAAATGTGATATGCAATTGCTAAAAGTCCCCTGGCTGCCACGCAATGCCCACTGAGTATCACTGTTTGATAGGAGCGGTACATATGAATAAGCACCACGTCCAACAGACCCACTATTTGGGGGTGACTAAAGCAACATAGTGACCCTACAAGGCAGCATGTAGTAAGAGGCAAAGGAGTTGAACAAAGAAATGCAGGAGCTCGTTGAGGAAGGAGAGATTAGTTCCAGATAGGGGGATTAGGAGAGGCTTTAGTTGGAGCTGGCATTAAACCAAGACTTGGAGCTAGGTAGAAATAAGAAGAAAGGGCATCCTGAAAGGGGGGAACAGCGTGAATGCAGGAAATGCAAGGTATGCCTGAGAAATGGTAAGTGCTACGCCTACCAGGAGCGAGGCTCCGTGGATGGGCTAAATCACAGAAGAGCTCATTTGCCATGAAGACTCGGATTTTTATTTTCCCAGCAGTAGATAGAAGAGAGTTAACTTGACTAATACGGTTCCAGGCGCACACATGTGGATCACAGGTGGGAAACACCAAAGCCAGAGACCCGCAGAGCACTTTGCAAGAAAAAGGTGGATAACAACCTAAATCAGGGCTGTGGGGATGCAAATGAAGGTGTGGGTATGGACTTCAGAGAATTGTCAAGGAGAGGACTGGCGCTGTGTTGAATGTGAGGACAGAGGTGGAGGGACGAGTTAGAGAGAATGTTGGGAATCTGAACACTGGTGACTGCAATGGACTCAAACTATTATGCTGTAAACACTGAGAGAGGAAGGGAATGTGAAAGGTCAGTGTATTCCACTTCAGAATTTTTTTTTTTATGAGCATGAGTGTGAATATAGCATTTCTACCAGTCACATGCCAGATGCCATCATTGTACAGATCACTCAAAATAGCAATTCAGTTGGGGGAGCCTTCCTTGAGAACTGGGCTATTGGGGTCTAATCATGAAAACACAAATGCATCCAAGTCTCATACACAAAGGGAATTTAATGCAAAGAATTAACACAGAAATGATGGAATAGCTGAGACGCCAAAAATTAGAAGAGCAGAAAGCTGATCCCTCCCCCTGAGACTAGAGGGATAAGGAGAGAAAGAGGGATCCCCAGAGTCCAAATGATTGAGCCATCTAACAACAGCTAGTGGGGAGCTGGACCCACAAAGCAAGAGGAGAAAGAGGCATGGCTGAAAGCCCTGTGCACAACAAACAGAGCCCCTCTGATTTCCCTCCCATGTGCAAGGAGTGGGCTACTAAGCAAGAAGTTTCTAGCAGAGGGGAGAAAGGAAAGGTGTGACAGTGCCTTGGAGAGCAGATGGAAAGCGACCAAGTGCTAATGGGGGACCCAGGAGTAACCAACAGTAGCATGGTAGGGCCAGGGGTGAGAGCCCAGGAAGGGGTGAGAGCAGATTCCTGTAAGCTCTGATCCTCTCTATACCTAGAAGCGACGGTGAGGGAGAAAAGAGGTGCCTCAGGCTTGCCCTTCTGCTGAGTGTCTCCTAAAACAAGTGTCCAGCAGCACCCTAGATCTCAAAGCTGGGCAGATGGCATCCAGTCCCACGCCCACCCCACCCCTGCACAGCTCTGCACCATCCTGGGGCCATGGCTCAGTCCCTTGTCCTAGTTTTGCCCACTGTCACCAAGGGAGCCTTCCCTGTTTGTATCGCCGCTACTCCATTCAAGGAGGACATCTATGAGCTGCAGTATATTTGTATACGATCTTTCTGTTACTTTTTTATTGTGTTTGAAAAGTCTAGTGATCAGCAGGGCTCTTTTAGAGTTTTTTCAGAAATATCCATTGAAGAGGGTTGGGGAACTCCTGGGAATGAATCAGTACTAAAAAGTTATGCCCAGAGGGGACCACAAACATCATCTAGCCCACAGCTTCCCAAATGTTTTCATAAGCATCATCTGGGGAGATTCTCAGGCTTTATCTCCTATCTACTGAATCAGACCCTATAAGTGACTCTTACAATTGTGCAAGTTGAGGGAACACTGATTTAATCCAACTTCTTCATTTCAAAGATGAGGCCCAGAAAAGTAAGGGGTCTTTCCAAGAATTCACAGTTAGTCTCTGGGCGAAATGGGATGAGAATCCACACCGTAAGTCTTGTTTTTAGTCTGATAAAATCTCCCAGGAGAGGAAAGTGCTGTGGGTGGGTAAAATGGATGTACAAGGTCGGACAGTTAAGTTCGGGGACTCATCCCAGGAGAGGCGCTACATCCCTCATTGCTGAAGGTCACTATGGTCACCTTGAGGTGCTCCCCTTGGGAAACTGTGCACTGACACCAGCTCCTAGTCTACCCTTCAGAGAACTTTTGGAACTCTTTTTCTAGAATGGCCATCAGAGCTGTCATCATACAAGTGTTAGTTGACCAAGACTTTTGGTGATATTTTACCTCAAGCTTGATTTTCACTACAGATCTATTCACTAAAAAAAGTAAAAGAATAGCAATGTTAAAACTCTCTTTCTGTGTCCAGCTCAGAGAGCAGGCTGACCTGTATATGTATGTGAATGTGCCCAGACTCTGGAACTATTAGCTGATAAGAAACTACCTGGTGAATGAATGAGTGAGGCTGCTAGATTTCTCATCCAGAGAGCTGTAACCACATACATTTTCCCCTCAGAAGCAAGCCTTTCATGCTAGATTCTGGAGATCCGGAATCTACCATGGCAGGAGTGCTGATTTGCTGTGCTTTCCAAATCTGCCATGTGAAGGGAAGGATTTCTGTGGTTTTTAAAAACCTGTGAATGTTTTTTTTAACCAGCATTTCCCATGTATGGAAGTGTAAGTGAAGAGATTCTCAGAGTTAATTAACCTCCCGCATGGCCCTCCCTCTTGTTTGCCCAGCTCATTCAAACATATAAATGCCACTACAAACAACCACTAAATCTACAGAGGCTTGTTCTAGCTGTCAAACACAGCCGTAAAAATAATATGCCCTCCAGCATGGGAGGAGGGGAAAGCAAAGATGGGAAGGCACTCACTAATTTTCAACAATCCCTCCTTAGAGACATAATCTTCAAATAAATATTTAAGTTGCTCTGTCTTTGGTCTTAGATTATTTACAAGTCAGGCTTTAAAGGCATTTAAAATGATCCTTCCCTGAGCTATTTGCACACCTACAGTTGCCCACGAGTAGGAATGAGCCTTCCCAGAGGCCGGGAGGCTGGCCCCAGCAGCCCAGCGGGTGGGTTCCCAGGATTCCCAGGGTGGCTAGTAGCCTGCACACACTCTGTCACCTGCAGATCTCTGGGCGATCCCACTACCTTGCCTTCTAGGGCTTTTATAGAGACACGAGAGAAAGAAAGTCATTCAGAACAACCCCATCAAGAGAACCAATAAAGCAACCCTAGCTCCTGGGACTGAAGAGCTGGAAAAGAAAAAGGGCAGGGAACTGGCTGGTTCACAGATGACTAGAAATGTGTCTGAGTTGGGCAATGGCACAGAGATGAGGGTTAACATGAATATATAGGAATGTGAAGGGCTTCAGACTCTCAAATGACATCTTCCAAGAATACTTGAAACTCGAAGAGGCTGAAGGATTGTCCGAGAAAGGAATTTGTGTCCAAATAAATGCAAACTCTGAAATGTGAACCCGTGTGTAGTCCTCCTTTCCAAGATACATGAGCAGAGGTTGGCAAACTCTTTCCTCTCAAGGGTCAAATAGTGCGCATTTTCTGCTTTGTGGGCCACACAGTCTCTGTCATAGTTACTCACCTCTGCGTCTGTTAACAGGAAAGCAGTCACAGAGAATATGTGAGTGAACGTGCGTGGCTGTGTCCCAATAACCTTATTTACAAAAGCAGGTCAGGTTTGGTCTGTGGGCCAAAGTTTGCTGACTCCTTTATTAGAATATTAAAAGCTCCGAGAAGTCCTGCATTAAAGAAGTCATTTAAAAATGATTTTATTATTCAAAAAATATATATATATATATTTTTCTTTTGAAACAGAGTCTCATTTGTTGCTCAGGCTGGTCTCAATGGACTCGAATTCCTGGGCTCATGTGATACTCCTGCCTCTGCCTGTCAAATAGATAAGACTCTAGGCATGTCTCATTATGATCATGCCTGTCAAGAAATCTTTAACTTCATCTAACCCAATATTTTCCTCAATCTTTGACCACAAAACTCTTTTCATCCCCACATCTCTATTGACATCATGTGGTAGACCAACAGTTCTCAGCTTGTGGGTCCCAACCCACAGGAACTGTATTAAAGGGCCATGGCATTAGGAAGGTTGAGAACCACTGTGCTAGACTAATGTTCCACAGAACAATTTGGAAAAATATCCTCAGAAATGTGCTGGGAAAGAAAAAAGTTATTGTGAAAAGTTGCAATGCCTTAGTAATCTGATGTCTAGTGCTGGGGCAAAAGCTCTATCAACTGAGGAAAATTTATCCTTGACTTCCAGGTAGGCAGAAAATAAGCAATAATAGAAAGACAGTATTAGTCAGAGACCAAGGGAAACTTTGGTGACAGAACTAGAAATCTACTGCAGTCCTAGACCCATGGTACCAGCTGTGTTCCTGTTCTAAATCCCAAATCAAGCAGGATTAAAGCTCACAGACAACATGATTCTGGTTGCTTTTCAAGCTCCTGAAAGTTCTCAAGGATGTTCAGAGTACAAAAGAAAGCATAGTAATCAGGCTAACTGCTTCAACAAACAATTTCAAGCACAAGAGAAATTTTTTCACGTAAAGTTTCAACAGGAGTTCCTGGTCAGTGGGAAGCTTTCTTCCACATAGTCATTTAGGGACCCAGGAATTTTCTTTTTGTGACTTTGCCATTTCCTAGGATCTCCAAGTCCTCTGCTATAGCCTCTATATCTGCAGACCAGCTGTCAGGGAAGAGAGGGCCTAGGGAATGTGTCATGAGCTGCATTGGCCAATCAGCTCTGTGAACACCTCTGAGTCCTGCACAAATTACAACACAGCAGGAACCAAAGGTGGGAGGCCTGTGCTTCCCTGAGAACCAAACGCAACTCCAACACAAATACATAAGTTTTTGGTCCGTACTTGATGTGTATTTTACATTCCATTCACCATGAGTTCTATATATATTTAGCTTACTCTCTTTTAGTATCTCAATAAGCTACTTTATATCTTTTTTATTTTTTGCATGGGGAGAAATAATTAAATAAAAGGTAAAATTAAGTCATGTTTCAAGTGGGGAAAAGAAAACAAACCCCCACTGAAGTAGATATTATTGGAAAACTCAAAACAAAACCAAAAAAGGGGGTTGAGGGGAAGCAGAGTAGAGCTTTCCAAAACTCGTGTGTGTGTGTGTGTGTGTGTGTGTGTGTGTGTGTGTGTGTGTGTTTTCTTTTGGGGAACAACACTCAAGCTTGGATGGCTCCCTCCAGATTGGATTCATAATGTCCTTCTACCACAGGATGTTCAGGATCAACTCTGTATCAGGTCCAGAGACGGACAGAGAAAAGAATCCAAAGCTCTGGGGGCAGTGTCTGTGGCTCAAAGGAGTAGGGCACCAGCCTCATATGCCAGAGGTGGCAGGTTCAAACCCAGCCCTGGCCAAAAAAAAAAAAAAAGAATCCAAAGCTCCAGCCTGTCTTCCTTGCTGATAGACAGCTGCCCCTCCTGGCCTGACTTTGGGTACATTGTGAAGCACTGCGGAAGCCAGATGGGGCCGTCTCAAGGTGGGCCACTGCCCCCCCACCATGGGCACGCGCGCCACCTGGTGGCTCCCAATCACATCACGTCCAACCAGGCAGGAACACAAAAGTACAGACTGCACAACCAGCCAGTGAAAGTTAAATTCCAACTAGGAAAAAAATGATGCAGAGGGAGAAGGACAAATAAATTTGAGTTAGGAAAATAATGACTACTTCTTTGGATAGTTCTAGAATGCTAGCTGCTAGTTTTCCGAGTCTTAAAGACATATTGGGGGGCACATGCTCTTGTGTTTCATTGGATATTTCTAAACAACTGTGAATATTTTTTTCACTGGGGATACGTTTCATCTTTAAAAAGCTATATGTCATACAATATCATTTTTGATAACAAATTAGAGACAATTCATAGGACACACATATTTAAAATGATAAGCCTGCTTACCATTACTGGAATCATATATCCACTACACCCTCCTTATTCCCCAACATAGGATCCTTTTGGAATTTTAATCATAAAATCAAACTTATCTCCTAATCTCAGTCCTCCATTATTGCCACCTTTCACATAAATTGGTAACTAGAAGATAAAAATAATTTATACATGTAAATAAAATATTTATACACACAGGTTGCATGCATACATTTTACATATATAGGTGATGTATGTGTATATGCCCACATTACAAATATGTTACCAGATTACAAACATATATATATGTATGTGTGTGTAAACACAGATTACAACTATATATATCTTACAAACATATATATATGTATGTGTGTATAATATATATATTACAAACAAGTAATCCTCCTATCTCAGACTCCCAAGTAGCTGGGATCACAGGTGCCTGCTATGATGCCAGGCTAATTTTTCTGTTTTTAATAGAGATGGGCTCTCGCTCTTGCTCAGACTGGTCTCAAAGTCCTGACCTCAAGAGATCCTCCTGCCTCAGCCTCTCAGAGTGCTAGGATAACAGACATGAGCCACAGTGCCTGGTCCAAATATATTCTCACTTAATCCTTAGAACAACCTTGTGAGACAGACATGGCAGAAATTTCTCCCATTTAGCCAATGAAACTAAAGTCAGTAGGGTGAAGAAATCAAAGCAAGGCATTGACCCTCAGAGGACCTGACACAGAAGAGCAGAATCTGCTCTCCTCACCTGATGCCTGTGACAACAAGAGAGGAGAGTAACAGCCTCTTAAATACCAATTACACACCCTTTATAGAATATGTATATCCATACTTACACCCACATCCATGTGTCCAGTGAGTTATTCCTGTTTCCTCTAAGTCATTGCTTTCTAAGAGTAGGAAGAAAGAGACCAGAACACAGAGATGGCTGAGCAGTGACCTTTCCTGCGACCAAGTGCAGGAGGCCAGTCTGTGTGTTAAAGGCTATATGAGGCACCCAGAGCAGATGCTGTCAGTCAAGCACCTTCCTGTAGCACTCTAGCTGTGTATAATATCCCTTCCTGACATCAGCTCTAATGGTCACAACTGTGAAGTCAGGGGGCTGAGACTTTATATCTAAACAGAAATCGAATATGTATGCACAAACACATACACATTTTGTGAAAACTGTAAGAGAACTGAGGCAATTATTTACTTACTCAGAACATTTTTGGCTTCCAGAATATACGAACAGTTTCAAAGGATATAGCATTTTACTCTGAACCATGAAGAGACCCAGACTCTCATTTCTTTCCTTCTGCACATGTGGTGGTCAGAGTGTCCAGGTGAGCAGCTGAGAAAATGCTGGGTGAACACAAGGTCGTGCAAGGAGGGCATCTCTGCTCAGACCACAGCTGGTGTCTGGTGACTGATCCTTCCATCATTTGACGTCAAAGCAACTTGATCCTCAGCCCTTGTGCCTAGTGAGTTAGTACATCCAGGCAGACACCTGGACACCTCAGCTTGCAAAATCAATATCACTGTTCTTTACGGAAATCTGGAGGTATCTGTAGCACAAGAGTCACCTGATATACCCAAGATTTATCATTTCCTCTAAAATTACCGCTGCTTCTATTGTTCTTGTAGAAGCATTACACCTTTCCTAAGAAATTGTATAAGTCTGCTTGGGCTGCCATAATAAAATACCCACCTGGCTGGATGGCTTAAACAACAGAACTTATTTACTCACAGTTCTGCTGGCTGGAAGTCCAACATGAAGGTGCCAGCAGGTGTAGGGTCAGGTGAGGTCCCTTTCTGGTTAGCACATGGTCATCTTCTCACTACACTCTCATGTGCGCTTTCTTCTGTGCATCTACAAAAAGAAATCTCTCTTGGGCAGCATCTGTGGCTCAGAGGAGTAGGGCGCTGGCCCCATATACTGGAGGTGGAGGGTTTAACCTCAGCCTCAGCCAAAAACTGCAAAAAAAAAAAAGAAATCTCTTTCCCCTCTCCTGAAAAAGTCACTAAGTGCATCAAGAGGTCCCCATAGTCATGACCTTACCTAGCCCTAATCACCTCCCTAAAGATCCACCTCCAAATACCATAACAATTGAGGGTTAAAGATTTAACATATGAATGTGAGGGAAGGACACAGATATTCAGTCCATAACAGACATTATCATGTTCAAGACATCGAGAAAACTATTTTTAAAAATATTACTTCACTCATTTGATAAGAACAAATTAATATAATGTGTATTTCTTGAGGGAAAGGAAAAAACTGTGTAGAAAACACAGGGAAATTGGGACTGGAAATTAGGATTTCCCTCTGGAGAATGTTTTTTTTTTTTTAAATTGTCTTTATTATTAAATCATAGTTGTGTACAATAGTGCAATCAAGGGGTACAATGTGCTGGTTTCATATACAATCTGAACTATTTTCATCAAACTGATTAACATAGCCTCCCTGGCATTTTCTCAGTTATTAGATGAAGACATTTGTATTCTGCATTTAGTAAGGTTCACCTATTCCCTTATAAGATGCACCGTAGGTGTGGCCCCACCAATTACCCTCCTTCCACCCCAACCTCCCAACCTCACCCCACCACTCCCCTCCCTTGCCCCTTTCCCCATATTCTTGTGTTATAGTTGGGTTATACTCTTCTTATGAAAGCTATAAATTAGCTTCATATTAGGGCTGAGTACATTGGATACTTTTTCTTCCATTCTTGAGATACTTCGCTAAGAAGAATATGTTCCAGCTCCATCCATGTAAACATGAAAGAGGTAAAATCTCCATCTTCCTTTAAGGCTGCGTAATATTCCATGGTATACATGTACCACAATTTATTAATCCATTCATGGATTTATGGTCACTTAGGTTTCTTCCATGACTTAGCAATTATGAATTGGGCTGCAATGAACATTCTGGTACAGATGTCTTTGTTATAATGTGATTTTTTGTCTTCTGGGTATATACCTAGTAAAGGAATCATAGGATCAAATGGCAGGTCGATTTTTAGATCTCTAAGTACTCTCCAAACATCCTTCCAAAAGGATCGTATTAGTGTGCATTCCCACCAGCAGTGTAGAAGTGTTCCCTTTTCTCCACACCCACGTCACCATCTCTGGTTTGGGGATTTTGTTATGTGGGCTAATCTTACTGGAATTAGGTGATATCTCAAAGTAGTTTTGATTTGCATTTCTCTGATGATTAAGGATGGTGAGCATTTCTTCATGTGTCTGTAGGCTGTGCGTCTAGAAGTCTCTCTTCAAGTCTTTTGCCCATCCTGAGATGGGGTCACTTGTTCTTTTCTTGCTAATACGTTTGAGTTGTCTGTGGATTCTGGTTATTAAACCTTTGTCGGAGGCATAACCTGCAAATATTTTCTCCCATTCTGAGGGCTGTCT